>JAJKFI010012969.1:0-24996 GCA_029204185.1 Lerista edwardsae
ATCTGAGAATTATATGTTCCAATGAATCCGGGAAAGGTTGCAAAAAAAGACATAATCTTTTGTCAGATGGAGTTTTGGAAAAGCGACCAAAATGCATAGCCAACGGAAAAATATTAAAACGAGCCAACATAAACACCCTTCTCATACAAGGGTTAATTAAGGAGTTGAAATAGTTGGCAGGCCATCCCAAGGAAGGAGACAGACCACAAAATTTTGGGGAGCAAGTGGGATTAAGAGAGGAGCTAAGTTAGTCAAATTCTAATTGAAAAAGTTTGGTTTTAATTAAAGTGTGAGCTCTGGAAAGTTCAGTGTCTGACAGCGATTCCAGGGACAGCACAAGGCCAACTGCACAAATGGATAGAGTTGAAGGGAGAACCTTCAGAATGCTGGAGGCAAAGTCTGGAGATTGAACTGTTGCCCTGCCTGAAGATGCAAGGCAGGATCAGTCTTGTATTGGATGGGAGACCGGAAATTGCAAACGGAGCTTGCAGTGTGGAATGTGAAGGAGTCAGCTCACAAAACCTTGACACCTAGCCAAGATGTGATGTGCAGCTGCCTGTGAGAGTGCAAGAATGCGGCCAGGATGATGACCACACATTGAAAGGGAAACCTGTGGCAAGACTGAGGGTTCTACGAATTGACAAGCCCCATTTGGAAAGAAAGGGGGGGGGGTTCTGAACAGCCTGCCAATGTCGCTTGAAATAAATCATAAACAGTTGAAATGAAGCTGGTTCAAACCTGATCAGCCCCACATGGTGGGGAGACCAATGGGATTCCCTGCTAACTCACTCTGAACTTGCCAAGGAAGAGCGGGAAGTACCACCAAGAAGGAAATTGATGAGCAATAATAGTTGGGTTCAAGGAGACGCACCTCAAATTGCGTCGATAGCCGCTTTTATCCTGGCAGTCGCTCGAGAGGCTCCCTGGCCTGCAAAGCATTTCCGCTGCAAGGTTAACTTGGAGCTTCCTTTTTCATCCATTGTCTTCTAACGACTCCCCACCTCCCACTGCGCACTCCGTAATGAGTTCTGCCTTTTCTTTCCGCACTGTAGCAGGTCTCCCTGACCCCTTCCTCTGTGAGCCTCTCGCTCAGCTCTCTCTCCGCCCTCCGCTGTTCTCCCTTTGCGGCACCCTGCAGGCTCTCTCACGCTCTCGGCACCACGAAGGAGTGGCAACCACGTTTTCCTCCTCTTTTTATTCCACGGCACTCACCCGCCCGACACCATCACAGGGCATCCAGCTCTAGGTGCTTCGCGACTATCCTGAAATTGGCTCATGACCCACAGTTTGGGAACCACTGGTGTAGACGATACTGAGCTAGACAGAATCATGGTCAGCAGAAGGCAGCCTCGTGTGGCCATATTTTCCGATACATCTTACAGCAAGCCTTGGAGCCCAGTCCTGTCCTCTTTCCCCCACTATGCTAAGTGTCTGTGGCGCTGCTCTCCAGTGGGAGAGCAGATCTGGGGGAGGAGGAGGAAGGGGATTTAAGTCCCCTGTAGATGACGCAAGCCTTGAGAGAAAGGCAGTGATGTCATGCAGGGGGTACGCGGGGGTACGCGAGTACCGGTTTCTAGGATTACAGCTGGCCCCGCCCATTCGCCCGCCCACTCGCCGACTCCGCCCTCTGCAACGTTTGAATTTCCTGCATGTTTGAGTTGCCTGCATGTTCTCAGAGCCAGGCAGGCAGGCAGGCAGCGAGCGGAGCCTTTCCTTTCCTTGCCACTGAAAAATGAGTTGCTCTGGGGTTTTAACACGATGCCAGGCCTCCTTAACATGTTCTGGGGGTGCTGTTGCAACTGTTGGGTCAGTTTAAAATCATCTGAGGCCTCAAAAAGGGCTTTTTTCATGTCACTTCCTGCCACGACATCACTTCCGGCTTATGACGTCACTTCCGGTGGGCGGGTCCCGACACGTGACAATCAAAAGTGAGTACCTGTTCTTAAATCATTTAGATGACACCACTGGAGAAAGGGGATAAGGTGGCTGCCAAAAGGGCGGATAGGTTCCAGTGTGTACCATCGTTGCTGGATCTACTCCCCTCCTGCAGCCTCCCCACCCCATTCCTTCCCCCTCCCCACCCAGTTTCGCATCCTCCCCACCCAGGTGCTGCTTTCCCGGCTCTGGCGGGAGCGCCATATGGACCACTCGGCCACCTCCTGCAGCCACGCTCCCAAAATGGCCGCCAACAGAGCTTGTCCACGCGGCATCGGCAGCCATTTTGTGATAGCGGGACTCTGTTCTGCCACAGCCGGCAGTGCGGCACTGGGCTGGCGAGACATTTTCAGAGAGATGTAGGCAAGGGTCACAAGCAAAGCCGTGGATATTGGGGGTTCTCCTAGAGGGCTACAAAGAGATGGAAAGAGGAGTTGTCATCAACCCATGCGCCTTACACTGTGCAAAACCTTATTTCTGGCCCCTCATTTCCAACCCCCTGCAGGCATTTCCTCTCCGGCGATGCCCAGTTTTCCTCTCCCTTGCAATCACAGCCAGATGTGCCCCGGAGACAGCGCCACGCTTGGAGTGGGAAGGGAGACGGAGGTGGGCAACGCCCCAGGGCTGGGGTGGAGGCGGCAGAAGGCCAGAGGAGGCAGCGCTGGCAGACAATTAGCAGGATCATGTTTATGAATGTGGATCAGCCATTCCAGGTGGAGGCCCCAGGAGTCCTAATGCTGAATAACAATGCCTCCTCCTTGCCTGGGGAGTCGCGCAGCCAGCAGAGGTCTCCGGCGGTGCCAGCACGTTCCTGATGTGACTCCAAAATGCCTCATTTCTCAGCCCCAGCCTGGACGCGTCTCCTTTGGTCTCCTTGCAAAGTCATTATCAGGCAGCCAGCAATGTTAGCTGGCAGAGTCCACTGGAGCTGTTGCTCCCCAGTGTATTAGGCAGGCATCCCTCTCTCGCCTTCATCTCTCTCTGCAAAATCTCCCTCTTGCTTGTCCTTGTGGTTGCTGTATGTCTCCATGGACCAGAGCATCTCAGCCTGGTGGTCTCTGCAGACTGTCTCAATATGTCTTCTTTGCCCTGTTTCTTCGGACTCCTCTGCACCCACATTCAGAGGCAGATCTAAGGGAGGGCAAAGCTCTAAGTTTTGCAAGAAGCCTTACCTTGCAGTGGAAATCCCTCCTCTCCTGCACCGTTTTAGCCAATCCTCACAGGGAACAGCAACATCTTGGCGTTGCTTACTGGCTACAGCAGCAAGGGAGAGGAGGGATTTACATGACAGGGTAAGGCTTCTTGCAACACTTAGAGCTTTGCCCTCCCTTAGATCTGCCTCTGCCCACATTATCCTGTTTCTCAGGGCACAATCCTAACCTGGAGTTAGGCCGGCACAGGTTAGGCCAGCAAAATTTGGCCAGCACAAGTAAAATGTGTTTGGACCACCCTCGGAGTCAGAGAGGCCAGCACACAGATGGGCGCCATCCTCCCTGATTCACTCCCTGAGAGTGGTCCAAACTCGTCTTACAGTGGCCCTTGTGCCAGCCAAACTTTGCTGGCCTAACTTGTGCCAGCCTAACTCAAGGTTAGGATTGCACCCTCAGCCCATTACCAAGTCTGTCCCCTTACTCTAGTCCAGTAGTTCTCAAACGTTTTAGACTGGGACCCACTTTTTAGAATGGCACTCATGGCAGGACCCACCGGAAGGGAAGTCATTAACCTAGAAGCGATGTCGTGGCTGGAAGTGACATAATCAAGCACAAAGTGCTATTATTGTGACATAATCAAATGACCCTCCTGGAATGCAAACTGGCCTCCTTGAACTGCCACAGTTGCACAACCATGCAAGATAAGGACAAAATATTATATAAAAGCACTGAATTAAAAACAAAATTTAAAAAAGCCCTCACTTGAAAATTCAAACTTACACTCACAGAAGGAATATAGCAAGAATAAGGCTTACAGATTCCAAGATGGCTGCTCCTAGCTTTCCACATCCCACCAGACATCAGGTAGCGACCCACCAAGTGGGTCCCAACCCATAGTTTGAGCAACACTGCTCTAGTCATCTCGGCTCTGGGGCTCCCAATCTTCTTGCTTGCTTGCTTGCTCGCTCGCTCGCTCGCTTCCTTTCTTTCCCCCCTTGCCATAAGAAAGGCTCTATATCGGATTAAGGGCTCACCAAGTCTCGCATCCCATTTGCCATAGTGGGCCTTTGGAAACCCCACAAACCCGGCATGGTGAACCAATATCCCTTCCTTGCTGATATTCCTCCAATGATAGTATTGTATAATGCTGCCTTTGAACCTGGAAGCACCATTTTGCCACCAAGACCAGTAGCCATATTCTTCACAAACTTGCCTTTAAAGCCACCTGAGCTTGTAACTGTCACTCACAGTACCTTGCGGTAGTGAAATCACAAATTAATTCTGCATTGTGTAGACAGCAGCTTCCTTGTGTCTGTCGTAGATCTGCTGCCAGTCACTTTCATTGGATGACCCAAGTTCTAGCAGTTCTAGGAGAGAGGCAGAAAAAGCTTTCTCTGTCCACTTTTTCCCTGACACGCACCCATTTTTGAAACCTCTCTCGTGCTCCTTACCACGTTGCTTCCAAACTAGAAAGCCTAAATGTTTCAGCCTTTCCTCGTAGAAATTGTGCATTTAGTCCCCGAGCAACTGGGGTTGTCTTTTTTCCAATTCAATAGCATCCCTTTTTGAGAAGCTCCCAGCCATCAGTCTGCACAAAGCTATGGCCCCCCCCCGGGGCTGCTGTGTGGATTCCGTCTCAGCCAGACTGACACCTTTCCTATGCCTTGCAGAAACTGGACTGCAGATGTTTTGACAGCTTCCCCACGCATCTTCCCCCAGCAATTAGAACAGTCAATGTTAAAGGATTTGGGGCACAATCCAACGCGCTGGTTGGGCTGATGCATGTGCACTGCGTCGCCCCAAGGCTGTTGCAAGCGTGCCATGAGGCACACCTGTGCCTGCTGGAGAGGCGGTGGTCCCACTCAAGCCCTCGAGGCGACGCGGCAGCATCCACAGAGGCCGCTGCTAAGTCGCTCCTGTGCTGACCAAGTTCGGCCAGTGCAGGCGCTTTTCTGGGCAGGGCAGAAGAGAAGGGGGCAGGGGAGGGCATTCCCATGGATGGGGTGCAGCATCCAACCCCCCATCCCCAGGCCCTGTGGCCCCAATTAGGGTCGCCGTGGTGTGCCCGGACTTGTGACTGCTAAGCAGCAAGTGCAGAGCCAAGCAGCAGGGGCGGACCTAGTCAAAATGGCGCCCGGGGCACCCAATAGAAGTGCACCCCCCATGGGAGCCCAGGTCTACCCACCAGAAGCAGGCCCAGGTAGACCTGGGCTCCCCTTGAGGCCACGGGTAGACCTTGAGGGAGCCCAGGTCTACTCGCGGCTGGTCCCAATGGGTAGACCTGGGCTCTGGAGCCCAGGTCTACCCACACAATGTTGCAGGGCCACTGGCACCCCCCTAGACAGCCCCAAGACGGCGCCCAGGGCTCTTGCCCCCCCCCCCGCCCCCTAGATCCGCCACTGCCAAGCATGCCCATCAGGGTGGCTGGGGCTTACCCCGGGATAAGGGGATAGGCAGCAAACCTGCCTCTGGATACAGTGCAGTCCAGCTGGCATCCCTGTTCCAGTGTAGGTTAGGACTGCATCGTTGCTGTCATAAGGCCAAGACAACATAGATGTGTCTGCAGTGATTTCAAATTAGGAGAACCTGAGAATGGCTGCAAGCAGCCCTTCTGCCCCTGCCTTTGAGGGCCACCTGAGCATCCTCCACTCACACCTTTAACCAGCTCAACCTTGGAAGAATGAATTGCAATTACGGGCCTTTCAGGAGCTTCATTATCGCTCCAGCCTGGATGCATTTGACGAGACCCTTTTATTGCCAACGTTATTATAAGCAGAACGTACAACTCCGAGCTGTAATTTCCTGTCTGTGGTGATAAGCCAGGGGTGCACCCGCTGTTCAATAAATAGGGGGTTTTTTTTTTATGTATGTCTCTGTCTAGGGTGGGGGAAAGAGGAGGAGAGGAAGGCCAAGCTCATGTTAATTGCATTGGTTAATGAGATTTATTCGGATATGCCTAAATGAAGAAGGAAAGGGAGGGGTGAGAGTTGGCAGCAATAGGGGTCAAAGGACCGCGTCTGGGTCGTTCATCCTTCTCTAGCTTGTGGTGAGGAAAACCGACTCTTAGCCTCTCTAAGCCAATACCCCCCCAATTTGCACGCTGGAGGGATGACAGACCTGTTAGTGTGCAGGAAGAAATGACAGAAGCCTCAAGAAGGAGTCTGCCCACTGTGCCTCTGCATGACTGCCAGCTCTCACTTTGCTTCCTCCCGATCGTTCCCTCCACCACAGACCAGCAATCAGACCTCATCTCTGCAATGGGTTCGAATGGACCCTTTGATGGCTCCCTCGCTTGGGACACAGCAGAATGACCTGTCCCCGAAGGAGGTTGCCTGCTGCTGCTCTGAATCATGCAACATGAAGCTGGGCTTGCCTCCTTCCAAGCAGGAGGCAGGTTCTGTACCACAAATCATACTGGAGCATGGCGGCAAGCTCACCTGACAGCAAGCAACAGGCACAAGCCTTCATAAAATGAATGGTTGAACCCAATGGGCCCGGGTGGACTCCATTTCCCATTTGTTTGGCCATGAATGCCCCATGGAGAGAATGGCAATGAAGGGAGGTCCATTTTCAGAATCTCCATTCATTCCTTGCCGTTAAAAATGAATAAATTGTGTTAGGAACCTTGGAAGTTGCCGTCTCCCGATTCAGACTGTTGGCCAACGAACTCAATTCTGGCACTGATTTCCCAGGTTTTAAGCTCAGGGTCTTTCTTGGCCCTACCTCAAAATACCACCAGGGGGCGAACCTGGGAACAGCAGCATAGAAAGCAGATGCTCTCTTATTAAGGTTTGGCTCTGTCCTACTTTGGGAGCTAAGAGTGCCCAGCTGGAGGGCCCCCATCTGGCCACCTCCCCTGTGCTAGCCATTTTCCTCTCCCCCCCCCCCAAATGTCCTGCAGTGCAATGTTGTTGTGGATTATTGCCTCCAACTTTAGTTCTGAACAAAAAAAAAATGCATCTTTTAGGAATTAAAAATACTGCTCACACCAGCATCTATGGAAAAGCCAAATGGATAGTCATGTAAAAATGTATGTGCAGTTGCTATTTGTCTGCACGCGCGCGCACGCGCGCACGCACGCGCACACACACACACACACACACACACGGCTTATTTTCAACATTCAAAATTTGCATTTCAGGATGCATGCATTATGCTTCTCTGAGATGAGATGAGATGAGAGAGAGAGAGAGAGAGAGAGAGAGTAAACGAACTTTGGGCCAAACTAGATGAGATGCTGAGAGTGCCATTGTCAGCATCTCCAAATTTGGGTACACACTGACATTTTTAGCAAGTGACATTCACAGCTAATTTCAGGGCTCCTTCCAAGTCAAAGAGCCTGATAATTTTCAGCAGAGGCCAAAATAGTTTCTATAAGAGAAGTGAGTTTGGAGTTATACCCATAGCTGAAAGTGGTTCTAGTGGACTGGCTCTTTAACCCTTCTCTGCCCCCTGTGCTATTTTCTAAATCTAAATTCCTCCCCAGAAGTTGGTCTCTGGCTCATGGGATGAAATGTTTATCGAATTATAACCCACTGTACTTCATGGCAATTTGAAGTCTCTTCCAAAAGCCAGTTCTGGTCTCCAGCATATGCTCTCAAGTGTTGCTATTTACCAGAAAAGCTCCTTATTTTTTGGAATCTGCCCCAATTTATCACTGTCCCTGTGTTGAATCCTTCTTTTTCCCTTTAGAGAATGCCTTATTACATTCTTGTTAGCCTGAGTGGCTGGCATTGTCATTCTTCAGGGTTCAGCTTCCTTCCCTGGGTAGCTAGCACAGAAACTAGTGAATGATGGGAGACAGTGATGGATGGATCTTGTCTCTGCTGTCCATGCACATCGATCTATGTGCGTAAGTAGTACTAAAGGGAGTGCAATCCACAGCTTTCCATTTGTGCGCTACTACAGCCGGTGAGGTTTATTTTGAACTGCTGACAACAGATTGTAGAACATTTATGTTTTCCCTTGTATATCTTTTAACCCAAAGAACAGACATCCTCTTGGCTTTGAAATCCATAGAGGACCGTCTGCTGCAGAGTCACTGAATTCAACATACAGCTGGTCTGTGAAGAGCCTGGAACAGGGTTTAAGTGTGAGCACTGAGGCATTTCAAGCATGAACGCCATTCTAGCCTGCCACTCTTCTCTCCTCTTCCTCCCTCCTGTCCCCTTCCTCATTTCCAAATCCGGTGGGCAGGAAGGGCAAAGTTGTCTCAGTTGACATAATCCGGTGGTTTTCAGTGGTTTTCTTCACATGGCAAACTGACCTCTATGGTCTTCTCTATGGTCTTCACCTCTTGTGATGTCACTTCCAGCTTCCAGTAGACTCTTCCGGGTTGTGCGGCTCTGTTCCAAGGAGGAACAGACAGCTCATTACTACATGCCAAGAAACTGACCTGCAGAACCTGGAAGAAATCTTCAACTGTTTTCAACTGCTGTGCTCCAAACTCCGGCAGTGCACCTGTGGACCTTTGGCAGCACACCAATGTGCTGTGGTACACCAGTTGAAAATCGCACACATAATTAATGGGCTAATTCTGTATCTCCCTACTTTCATCTACTGGATATACCACCTCTCATAGCTTTGGCCATGAATACCTCCAGAATCACGATTACAAAGCCAGAAGATTTGTGCAATTCCTTTTTTGATTCCGTATCATGGAAAGGGAGATATTGCAAAAAGATTGCTTGAACTGGAATATTAGCAGTGATAAAACACAGACTATTAATACTGAAAGATGCGTGCTAAATACCAATGGCTCCCCAACATAAAACATTGTTAGGTACTGACAGCAGATATTGGAAACGGAGTTCTTAGCAGATATTCCACATCAAAACCTGCAGTGGAGGATTTTGAAATGTGTTTACGGGGCCAATCCATTTCTGCTCGAGAATTTAACAGCCTGCCCAGGAAAGCTGTTTTTCACCTGCACATCCATTAGAAGAATGAGTCATGCAAGCTAGTGTGTGTGTGTGTGGGGGGGGAAGAAATATAAAATAAAATTACTATGTTCCGGCAGCAGCAGGGGATTTCTATTCCTCGCTGGATGTCTGTGCCGTGGTGGGGTGGCAGAGCCAGCTCTAGATGACTATTAAAGGTGACATTTAGCAGTATCACCCTTCCCTTTCCTTCCCTCTCACTTCCAGATGGACCAGAGCTGGCTAATGCAACATTAGGCAGAAGACAGATTAGGATCTATTGGTAACACTCTGAGTGATTTGCAGTAGATCTGCCAGGGTTCTGACTCCCAGTTGTTTAACAATATAATACTAAAGTTGCAAGAAACATCTCTGTTATGGCTGGCCTTGTAGTAATCAGGGGTTCAGTAACCCACTGTGTAACCCACAGTGCAGAAATCAGTGATTTCTCTCAGAGTGCAATCCTAAACTGGAGTTAGGCTGGCATAAGCTAAACCAGCAAAGTTTGGCCAGCACAAGGGCCACCATAAAACGTGTTTGGACTGCTCTCTGAGTCAGGGAGGATGGCGCACATCTGTGTGCTGGCCTCTCTGACTCGGAGAGAGGTCCAAACATACTCGACAGTGTCCCTTGTGCTGGACAAACTTTGCTGGTTTAGCTTATGCCGGCCTAACTCAGTTTAGGATTGCGCCCTCAGACTCTGTGGTTCTGGTCTGTAACCTAAAATTATTCACTGTCTGCCTTTGTTTGTTTGTTTGAAGAATTTCTATCTCACCTTTTCCAAGCCGTAGCAAATGCCCAACACAGCTTACATGAACAGGCTAGTCTAAACCACCATTTTCAATGTTGTTGTTTTTACCAATATACAGTATTCTGTGATTCACAAACCCTCAGTCCCAGATGTAGCCTTCACAGTGTGGCTCTCTCTTCTGGCTGTGTGCCATCTAGCTTCAGTAGGCCATCGTCAGCCTGCCCAGGTCCGCAAGTTCATTCTCCATTCTTTTGCCAGCTGGCCTTCTCACACAGTCCCACACTGGCTAATCACCTCCACAGAGACTCCGTTCCGCCACAACAGGTACTGCAGCTTGTCACAGCCTGGCATTCCGTCTCCCATCCAAAAATAGATTCTCCTGCTTAGCTTCAGGCAGAACCGGCACCTCAACCATCAGTCCACATTTCCTGCCATGGCAGGTCCAATGGCCAGTTCTGGCATGTTGTACTTGAAGCCCTGATTTGGAGCAACTCAAGAGGTAGACCTGAATTTGTATATACAAGTCATCTCAAAGTATGGCTCACAAGGTGGAGGGAGTAATTTGCTCCACCCTTGAAGTGAGATTTTGCATGTGACTCCGCCCCCACCCCCTAAGCCTTGATTTTGCTCCTAGCTTGGTTGGAAGGGTTCTTGCAAGAAAAGAAAGCAGAGCCTGCAAGCCTGATGCCTGCCTGCACCATCTCTGATGAGCCGACTAAAATCATGTTTATTAGCAATAATACTGTCATGTTATATATCCTTGGATGTGGAATCTTATGCAGAATGCAGTGAAACAAACTGGAGTGTAATATCTTCATACGATTGAAGGTTATGGCCAAAAACCCAGAGAAAACAAAAATACAACTGTGATGTCACTTCCTATTGTGATGTCACTTCCAGGGCAACATTTTGCCCTCTGTGGTGGGCTACACTTTCATTAGCTACCCCCCTGGTGCTGTGTCTCCCGCCCCATTGCCTTCCTGGCCTTCTTAGTCACACTCCCTCCAACCTGCTGCCATGCACCTCAGTGGTGGCTGGTGGATAAAACCATCACCTGAGCATTGCGCAGTTATCAAGGTGACCAGTGAACTCCCCAAGTTCTAACTTTCACACACAAGCCGGGGGGGGAGGCAAAGGAGACAAAGGATGCTTGCTACACTTGCCAGCACTGTGGCAGTGGACAGTTACTGAGAGAACAATTCTTTCTAATTCTATAATGGTCTGGTTTGGTTCAGTGACTAAACAGGTTAAGAATAGACTCCAAAGGACAGTCAAAACTACAGAAAGAATAATAGGAGTCAGCTTGCCCTCTATGGACGATTTATATACTGCTTAGATGAGGAAAAGAGCAGAGAGGATTGTGGCAGATCGCTTTCACCCTGCCTGCAATCTGTTTGAACTTCTTCCTGCCGGACGTCGTTATAGAACATGGTATATTAGAACAACCAGGCACAAGAACAGTTTTTCCCCCCGGTGCTATTGGGGTACTGAAAAGCTGATTATGTTGATATTTTGGGTTTGATTTGATAAGTTTAGAGTTAGTGGGGGTTTGTTAATGGGATGGTATTATTTATTAATTTAAGATATATGTGAGAGCTTGGGCCGAAGTAAAATTCCACGTATGGTGAAATTCCATGTATGGCCAATAAAAATTCTATTCTATTCTAACAATCATCCCCGCTGACTTTTGCCCACACCTGGGTGACTGTCCACAGAAT
Source organism: Lerista edwardsae (assembly GCA_029204185.1). NCBI lineage: Eukaryota > Metazoa > Chordata > Lepidosauria > Squamata > Scincidae > Lerista > Lerista edwardsae. Next base: position 11,474 of record JAJKFI010012969.1, read on the forward strand.
TGGGTCACGGTTCTGCACGTTGTCTTGTTGCTCCTACAGGTGCACACAATCCTATTAATGGGGCTTCTTTGCAATGCTGAACAAATTAGCCCCCTAAACAGTGCTGCAAAATAGAGCCTGGCAATACGGGGCAGAGTGCTGCCTGCTGGATCCCTTCCTGGCCGGAGATGCCAGCTGCTTTGCAAGCCTCGCAGCTGCTCTTCGGCGAGCTCTTTGCAAATTGCATTTGCTGGAGCTCAGCTGGAGCAAAGGGACGGCTTCGACATGGGGCAACCATTTCAATTAAATAAAATAGTTCCTCCGCCACTTATCTAATGCCTCAGTGAAGCAGGAACAGACAGACAGACAGACAGACACACACACACACACACACACACACACACCCCTCTTTGCTTACATGCCTCATAAAAACACAATTTTGTTTTAGGCATCCTGAATGCAGAACTAACCCAAAAAAGTGTCCCAGGGCACAGTCCTAACCTGGAGTTAGGCCAGCACAGTTAGGCCAGCAAAGTTTGGCCGGCACAAGGGCCACCGTAAAGCCCGTTTGGACCACTCTTGGAGTCTCAGGGAGGATGGTGCATGTCTGTGTGCTGGCCTCTCTGACTCCAAGAGTGGTCCAAACATACTTTATGGTGTCCCTTGTGCTGGCCAAACTTTGTTGGCCAAACTGTGCCGGCCGAACTCCAGGTTAGGATTGCGCCCCCAATCATAGACAAGGAGCTCCAAACCTATTGCTTTTGGCAATGAATCTCTCTCCAGTACCATTTTGCAATAGCCAATTCCCAGCAGACACCTCTCACATTTCCTAGAAACCAGCTTGAAACTGCTTGAACAATATTGGCTTCCAAGAAAGACCCCCGAGGACTGTTATTTTAGCTTTGCTAGGGATCTCTAGCCCCATCGTAAGAACTACGTATAGTTCCTACAGTTTTGTGGGGCTTGTCAAACAACAAACCACACAATTCAGCGAAAACAATTATTACATTCTGAAGCACAGGCAGGGGGTCAAGTCAACAATGCCTAGAACTGGCCCAAGATGCAAAATCAGAATGTTGCCTTAAAGCCTGGAAAATTTGTAACCTCAGGCAGATTCATGGGAAATGGGTAGAGTTGGGTATTTTTCTCCCATGGATTTTGGTGTTTTCCAAATGTATAATTATAATGTACATTTTGCAATTACTTTACAAGTGTATTAGGTAGGTGATATGGGTGATATAGGGTCAGCAGAGGCAGCCACAGTCATTACCCATGCACCCTTCCATTAAATAATTAAAAAAAAAGTAAATCTTTTTCTTTCAGGACTTTTTTGTTTTTTCTTTATCAAAATGAGAAGTGCAGAAAGTGGTGTTACGTGTTCTTAATTTGTTTTCACTGTTTCTTCCACCTCTAATGATGGGACAAGGACCCCCTGGAAGACATTGAAGGTCCCAACCAGTGGCGTTATTCACCCAGTACGCTGGGCGGGACTTACCTTTGAGCGGCAGTCTGCCCGTTGCGTCACGTCGCGTTCCGCCACTTTCCCGCCCGCCGGGGCGGGCAGGAACGCGGCGGAACGCGGCGTGACGCAACAGGCGGGCTGCTGCTCAAAGGTAAGTCCCGCCCAGCGTACCAGGTGAATAATGCCACTGGTCCCAACCATCATGCCCAATCGCAGAATAGGTTTAATTATGAACTGCAAGTGAAGAGGCCACAACAATGGGGGAAAAACCATGGTGAGGGTAGGGGAGATGTTAAGTCATCTTACCCACCATGATTTTGATCCGGATGGTGCCTCCCCCATGCACTACTTTGAAAAGAAAAACGTTTCCAGTTAAATTTCAAAATAGCACATAGAAGGGGGGCAAACAGGATCACACCTCAGCAGGAGGGTACTGCTAATGCCCCTCTGCCCCACTGACTTGGTTTCACCCCATTTCATAGCCTCCACCACTTGCTTTTGGTCATTTATTTATTTATTAGTTGGATTTATATAACACTTTTCTAAAATTCAGCGCAGTTTACAAAACATAAAAAAGCATTAAAGTAGCATATTAAAATCAATTAAACAAATTAAAAACCATTAAAATAAGATGGACAAGAAGAAGGAACTGTAAAAGAGCAGAAAAGCACCAAATATAAAAAGTACTTAAAATTTATCCTTATTAGGACTAGTTACATGATTAAATTCATGTATTACTAGACAATGTTGTCAACTGTGAGGTTCTAACATTGAGCTGCTGTATAATGAGACACAATCTCAAGGCCCTTGTACATTGCAAACTAATACTGATTTTATAACAATTTAGCTACTGTAGCAAGCCCAAATAATAACGAGAATTGTCATTTGGCAAAGGGGCTGAGAATTCACTGTTCGAGATCCATAGACCCAGCCTCCACAGTTCATTGTCTTGGGAAGAAAATTGGTATCAGTGATGATGTATTAAAAACCTCTTGACCAGACAGCATGAATGTATGTATAGAGAATGGATATTAGGCTGTAGAAGCAACCAAAAAAAGTGAGAAGCGTACATGCAAAGTAGTTGCATAATTTTAATCTGCCCAGTCCTAAGGAAGCAGATCCTATAGGACAGTGGTTCTCAAACCCTTTAGCACTGGGACCCACTTTTTAGAATGACAATATGTCTGGGACCCACCAGAAGTGAAAAAAGTCTATTTACAACCTTGACACAAGCAAAATAATGACACAGTCCTCCCCCTTTCCAGTATCCCCATATTTTCAGTGATGGCTTCCCTAGATGCTATGTGATCCACCTGAAATTGGCTGACGACCCACCTAGTGGGTCTCATCCAACAGTTTGAGAAACACGGCTGTAGGAAGTGAAAAGTCCACTAAACAACCTAAGGAGGGTAAAGAGAGCAGAAACTGAGAGGAAGGGCGATGGAAAGTGCAGGACTTAGGTAGGCACAATACGGTCAAAGTTCCAAGGATCAATGGATGTAAGTCTTTCAGGACCCTGGAAAGCTGACTTGAGATCAGAGTCGCAGGACTCAATCCTAACCTTTGAGTTAGGCTGGCACAGTTAGGGCAGCAAAGTTTGGCCAGCACGAGGAACACCGTAAAGCGTGTTTGGACCACTCTCGGAGTCAGGGAGGGGATGTCTGTGCGCTGGCCTCTCTGATTCCAAGAGTGGTCCAAGCATGCTTTGCAATGTCCCTTGTGCCAGCCAAACTTTGCTGGCCTGCTGGCCTAACTCCAGGTTAGGATTGCACCTTGAATGTGTGTGTAAATAAGAGTTGTTATGACAGCTTTCTTTCTATACTATGGAAATAGCAGTGCATGCATGAGAGAGAGATTGTTTTCAGGAGCGTGGCACAGGGATAAAAAGTTCAAACCCATGCGTGCCTGGCCTGATCTCCATTCTGCTCACCTTTCCTGGGGCCTGTTATTTTCAGTGGCAACCCCCATCACAAACTTCCCTTGAAGTCCTCACTCCACGTGAGCTTCATTTGCACTTGATGACATCACCAGGGAACCAGATCTGATTGGACCACATCTGGCATCCCTGAAACATGAGCCCTGGACCTTCGCACATGTATTTCCGATCTCCTTCCAAGGCACGCTTCGACTATTTCTTCAAACCGTTCTCCCGCTGATTTTTGTTTTCCGTAATTAAAAAAAAATAGGAAAAAAATAATAATCCGCAGCTTGTTGCTTTGTTGGCTGAAGAAGAATAGAGGAGGTGACAAGAGGAAGAAAAGCCAATTTTTTTAAAAAAGAGACAAGCCATCTCTCTCTTTTTAAAAAAGGATTAAAAAGCAGTTGCAGTAGTGAAGGGTAATTATCCCTCAGTTCCAGCTGAAATACAATTAAGGCAGCTCTCAATGAGCCCCTGGGAGATTGTGGTTTACTAATTAACAAGCGGATATGCTGTGGCCCCTGTCAGGGCAATTAAAGCACAAGACAGGCTTCAGGAGTTCTAATTACACATCAGTCGATGACATGCGTGGCAATACAAATTAACAAGGGGCCCTGGCTGGCATTGGAGAGAGTAAGAGAGTAGGTAACTGCCAGCCAACACATGGGATGGGGCCCCCCTGAAATGGTGGAAAGAACTGTGCGGGGAATGAGAAGTGGGGGAAAATATTGGTCCCAAATTAGAACATGCAAATGCCAAAAATGCAATAAAGGGAACTGAGCCCAAAAGAGTGTGTGGTGGGGGGTGATGTTTGCAATCATTTTCATCAGAGCTGAATAGCACTTCCACTTTATTCATTTAGTACTTATTAAGGGCTGGAAATTTGAGGGCTGCCAGCCAACTGTGTTCTCAAAAGAACTTTTGGCTCCAGGTGTGTACATAGGTAAAGGGGATACACACAAAATGTCCTGTCCAATTACCCGCCAGGTTCACCTTCTCTGCCACCACCAGTCACATCGGCACTGCCAGAAGCCGTCATTTTATTTACCCAGAAGTCCTTGCCCCATGGCGTCACACAATGACACAGAGCGCAATCCTAACCTGGAGTTAAGTCAGTATGGTTAGGCCAGCAAAGTTTGGCCAGCACAAGGGCCACCATAAAGCGTGCTTGGACTACTCTCTGAGTCAGGAAGGATGGTGCACGTCTGTGGTGCACTCAGAGAATGGTCCAAACATGCTTTACAGTGTCCCTTGTGCAGTGATGTCATGCAAGGGGAACGTGGGGGAACTCAGTTCCACTAGTTAAAATTAGGGCTGATTCCGCCCACTTCACTCTCCCTCCTCCCCTCTCCCAATTCCTCTGCAAAGAGCTTTTCTTCTTGGTTGGCCGGCACTCAGAGGGTTAAAGGGAGCGACTCCGGATTCCTAGGGGAGCGAAGGCAGTGATGTCATTCAGGGGGAACGGACCAAAATGGGTGTTCCGGATCCTAACGGGCTCTGTGGCTGGTTCCGGGTTCCCGACAATCAAAAGTGAGTTCCTGTTCCTAACTCATTTGAATGACACCACTGCCCTTGTGCTGGCTTAACTGTGCTGGCCTAACTCCAGGTTACGATTGAACCCACAGGATTGCACATGAAGACTTTTCAAGAAATAGTAGTTGTCAGCAGCCAATGTTCATCCCCCCTAAATCCCCAAAATGAGACCCAGTATTGCTGCCTGTGAAAAGGAAGGGGAGAGGTAGGGGAAAAACAACATTTTGGCTCAGACTTAGATAAAATATAGCTAAGTATTATCAAGACATACAATCTACCAAACATATCTACGTATGTTTGTAGATTATCTTCAACAGTGTTTCGCCACATTTTTCCTCTGTGTACCACTTAGTATGGTCCACCTATTGGCAGTACCACCAGGAGTAACTGGTGATGACATGTTAGGTGGCAGCGGGCCTCCCCAATGCTTTGGGACACCCCCTTGACCCCCCAGGTAAGGGCAAATGTCCCTAAATGCCTGAAGTGGCACTGCCAGCCATTGCTTTCTTGGGCCTCTCTGCTTAAGGGGAAATGGCCCTTTTTTGCTCTTGATGATGGGTTGCGACTACATTACAGGATCCCTAATTGGTTGGGATCACTTTAGGATAAAAAATGGGGCTGCAGGCCACTGGATTCACATGATTCAATCATAAAGGCTTGCTGCTGGAGAATAACATGATCCTGGGCCACAACACTCTTAACAGCAGAAGAGATCACCTGCACGCCAAAGGCTAGTGCTTGCTCTGCGCTGCCCGTGAGGATGCCAGATGGAGGCAGCCACTGGAACCAGTTGTACAAAATTGGGAGCACTTCAGAGCACACAAAAGGTGCCTGGGCATGGCCAGAGTCTTCACAATTGTTGCGCTGGTGCCATTTGCTCACCGTTTTACTGGCTATGGCTGAATAACCACAACAACTTTGCGCAAATTAGAACTTTCCCTGCAGGTTAATTAGATGCTCAGCTGATGAGTTGATTATCCTGGAGCATGGACTGATGGCCAGTGGTGCAAAATGGGGTACATATAATGTGCCTTAGAGGAAATCAGACCCTTGTTCCATCTAACTCAGTACTGTCTACACTGAACAGGAGAATCCCTCTGGGTTTTCAGACAGCCTTACCTAGAGACGCAGGGGACTGAACCTGGGGCCCTATACTGGAAATGCATATGCTCAACCACTGACGGAGCAATCCTCACCTGGAGTTAGGCCAGCTCAGTTAGGCCAGCAAAGTTTGACTGGCACAAGGGCCACCATTAAGCGTGTTTGGACCACTCTCGGAGTCAGGGAGGATGGTGCACGTCTGTGTGCTGGCCTCTCTGACTCCGAGAGAGGTCCAAGCATACTTTATGGTGGCCCTTGTGCTGGCCAGACTTTGCTGGCCTAACTGTGCCAGCCTAACTGCAGGTTAACTCCCTCCTGAGCCCCAAAGGAAGTTTTTTTTTTTCACTTTGGTGGACAGCACCGATGTAGAGATCCCTCCCAAAACTGGATTGGGCCCACTGTGGGAGCATAAGAAGAGCCTTGCTGCATCTGGCCAAGGGTCCATCTAGCATCCTGCATCTCATAGGGACCCTCCAGATGCCTGTGGGAATGCACAAGACAGTACGATTCCTGCATCTTGTTGCCACTCCCTTGCATCGGCAGCCAAAGAATAATACAGCCTGGTCCCAGACTGAGGCCCCTGCACACTTCCTATCTGCCAAAGAAAACAGACCTGGCTTGGAGTGATCAGGACTGGCTCTAGGAGCAGTGGGGCCCAATGCAGGACATTCTTGTGGGGGCCCCCAACCTTCCTGCAGGGCCCCCCACTCACCAAGAAAAGTGCTTGTGGTGCCCACATGTGGCACCGGGAAATAGTTGGTGGTGACACGATGACGTCATCGCCAACTGCCTCTAGGAGGCCCATTTTGGCCATTGGGAGGCAGGGCCAGGTGGGAGGGCCCAAGGTAAAGCTGCTCTGCTCGCCCCACTGACTTACAGCCCATAAAGATCCCGGCTGCAGCAGTAGGTGATCTGCTTGCTGTGCTGGTGCTGCGGGGATCCCCAAAGTGCGGGGCCCAGTGTGATGACATTGGTCACATTGGCTTAAGGCCGGCCCTGGGAGTGATGCGCCTAACACTATACCCAGTGATGTCATGCAGGGGGAACGCGGGGGAACTCAGTTCCACTGGTTAAAATTAGGGCTGACTCCGCCCACTTCACTCACCCTCCTCCCCCCTCCCAATTCCTCTGCAAAGAGCTTTTCTTCTTGGTTGGCCGGCACTCAGAGGGTTAAAGGGAGCGACTCCGGATTCCTAGGGGGGCGAAGGCAGTGATGTCATTCAGGGGGAACAGACCAGAACGGGCGTTCCGGATCCTAACGGGCTCCGTGGCTGGTTCCGGGTTCCCAACAAGTGCCGATCAAAAGTGAGTTCCTGTTCCTAAATCATTTGAATGACACCACTGACTATACCGTTCTGGTCATGCAGTTCTACAGCCCTGACATGCAGTAGGTTTGCTTCCTGTGCAAGAACCAGGCCTTAACACTGCAGGCAACGTAGGCCCGTTTTCAAGTCCTTTGGGAAGACACAGGCGCAAACCCTCAGAAACAACCTCATGAAACCGCCTCCCAGCTGTCTCTCCCTCTCCCCATCAGTTCTCCAGTCAGCTGTTTCAACACGCATCAGCTCCCCAAGCAGCCAGCCAAGTGAGTCTGTTTTCCCGCTCTCCCAGCAGGCGTCGGATGTCATGTTCACTGAATTTCTGCAACCATTTGCAAGAGTCCTGCGGAGTGCCTCTCTTCCACAGCAGTCAACTTGCAGTTCGCTAGAGCAGAAACCTTACCCATAGTTCCTTGGGGCTTCTGGGAAGAAAAAGGGAGGTCCACCAAGCCCACTGGGAGGGATGTCCCTCATGGTAAGCTTTGTTCCTACCACCCAAAACCACCAAAATACTATCCCCAATTTTGTGGCCTAACGCAGGGCGCAATCCTAATCTGGAGTTAGATTTTTCCAGTGGTGTTTTCCAGTGGTGTTCACCACTTTTTCCAGTGGTGTTCCTCTTATATTTAGCAGGGGGAGAGTAACTGTCCCTCTTCACCCCTGTGCAATCTTTCCAGTGGCTGTGCTGGCGGTCTGCCTTTTTTTAGATTGTGAGCCCTTTTGGGACAGGGAGCCATTTAACTTTATTATTACTATTTGCCTGTAAACCGCTTTGTGAACTTCGTGTTGAAAAGCGGTATATAAGTACCTGTTGATTGATTGATTGATTGAGTTAGGCTGGCACAGTGAGGTCAGCAAAGTTTGGCCGGCACAAGGACCATCGTAAAGTGAGTTTGGGCCATTCCCGGAGTCAGAGAGGCCAGCACGCAGACGGGCGCCATCCTCCCTGACTCCGAGAGTGGTCCAAGTGTGATTTACAGTGGCCCTTGTGCCATTGTTAAAAAATGTGAAAGAGGCCAGCAGACACCCAAATGGGTCACAGTGAAAAGTGAAAGAGGAACCACTTCTTATTGTATTTATGCAGTTATTCCAAATCCAGACAAATCCAAAATCCAGTCATCTTTCCATCCCAAGCAGTTCGGATAAGGGATACTGAAGCAATATACGGACTGACTGAAGCAATATACGGAAAGCCGAGTTCTCCTACCACGTATCACCCACAGTTCAAAAGAGGTCTTTGCAACTAGCAGTTATATGCCCACATCACAGTGTTTTAAAAGTTCATGCCTGCGCTTATATTCATGTAACACTAAGATAGGCTCTGCATACCCAGGCATGCAAAGTTTTCACTTTTTAAAGGGCGGGGGGAGTTAAATCTGGAAAAGTTACAACGCTTAAAATGCAGGCTAAAAAAATGCAACAAGGGAATGCCCAACAGGCAAAAAAGAAACCAGGGACAGCTAGGTATCAGGAACAGAGATGAGAAAACAGGGACAGCCCCTGCTTAGGCAGAGCAGTTGGAATGGAGGGGTTGAGCAAGATACATATTGATCATCCAGTTGCCTCTTCAGAAATTGCTTCAGTCCTTTCCAACTTGCAGAACATAGTCTTTAAAAGGCAAAGCAGGCTGTGAACCAGTCAAGCCAACAACTCTCTGCTCTACTTCCTTGTGGCCCTCTGGTCCCCAGGTTATTTGTAACGTAGGTTATGACCAGTGGTGGGATTCAAATAAATTAACAACCGGTTCTCCAGGGCGGCCGCTGCCTTTCTTCCCTCTCCCAACCTAAAATTAGCAACCGGTTCTGCAGAACTGGTGAGAACTGGCTGAATTTCACCACTGGTTATGACCTACAGCATGCAAACGTTATGCGCTGGTTTCCCTAGCATGGCTCCTTCCTCCTCACCGTCTTGTACCAGGAGGGAGTTCCAAGGCCATCTTTTTACCGAGTCAGTTCCCATGAGAGGAGAGAGAAACAGAGACTGCCGCGCCATGGTCAGAAAGTGCTAATTTTCAAATGTACAGGTCAAGTAAGCAAAGAGCATTATTACAGTATTAGTCCCCTGGGAACTTCCACCCATGAGGCTGGAGCTGTAGGCCACACTTCTGCAGACCGTGACCCTCACAGCTGCCTTTCCCAGCATGGTTTCCATTGGGGCATGCTTTCATCTGCTTAACTTCAAGCTACAGAAATTATTTGACCCGTGCCCAGACCGACATGACATGACCCAAACATCTACAGCTAGTCTTCATCAGCCACAAAAGCTATTCATTGCTCATGATCAAATGCTGTGTTCTCTCTCTCTCTCTCTCTCTCTCTCACACACACACACACACACACACACACACACACAAAGAGAGAGAGAGATTTGGGATAGCCTATGAAAATCAAAGGGGTTAGGTGCAAGGGGTACCTTATCTGCAGCGGCGTCATTCACCCGGTACGCTGGGCGGGACTTACTTTTGAGCGGCAGTCCGCCCGTTGCATCACGCCGCGTTCCGCCGCTTTCCCGCCCGCCGGGAAAAGCGGGAAAAGCGGCGGAACGCGGTGGAACGCGGTGTGACGCAACGGGCGGACTGCCGCTCAAAGGTAAGTCCCGCCCAGCGTACCGGGTGAATGGCGCCGCTGCTTATCTGCCATCAGAAGAATCCAGCAGAGACCCTCAGGAAGCCAGCAGAGTGCAGCAGGAAGTGCCAGAAGACCTCTGAATGCTGCAGAGCCCTTCCAACAGCTGCAGGGATCTTCAGAATGGCACCTGCGACCAGCATGGAGCCCTTAAACATGGCCGGTGGATGCTGCTGCCATCAATTTTAAAGGGGTGAGTGCTGGTCGCAGGTGCCGTTCTGAAGGTCCCTGCAGCTGTTGGAAGGTCTCTGCATAGCGGATAATGAGGACAGATGCAGATAATGAGGTAAGTAGCAGTTCTGCCCCTCCCAGGCAAGTGAATTTGCAGATAGCGTATTTGCATATAAGGAGGACTGACTGTGCAAGCTTACTCCAGGGTAGCCTCCCAACAACCCCAGGACTTAGCGCTTGAACCCAAGCCATTCGCCTCCAACTCCAATGCTCGAGCCATTGGTTCACTCAGCAGCAAGAGCTTCCCCCTGTCTCGTTTCCCACATGCTGAAAGGGGACGGCTCGCTTTCTCATGGCGGGAAACTCAAGAACCTCGAGGCGAGGCCCGTTGTTCCCACTGGCTTTGCGTCAAGAGCGGTGACAACGACAACGGAGAGCCCAAACCCTTTCCCCTCAGCCTTGACACTGGCGGTTGCTCCCTCAGAAATATCTGTTGCCATGGTTTCCCCAAAGATAACACAGTTCACCCCCCACCAGCTCCCCTCCCACCACCCCCCTCGGGGTTAACCTTGTGGCGGCAAGGATGACGCGAGTCTCCTTTGGAAAGGCCACTTCGTGTAGCTATGGAAACAGTTAACTTGTTTTTTTTTTTTACCTCAAGGGTTATTGGAACGAGACAGGCTGTTGTCCTCCGTGGGGCCTGGTGCTTCCCTCTCTGGTCTCCTGACCAGATGTGCAGGGAAGAGGCTCTGTGTGGGGAACCAGTCACCCATCGGCTCAAGTCTGCGGCCTGCAATGGTTCCATCCTTTCGTTGGCTCCAGGCATGAGCCTCGTGGACAGAGAAGGGGTCAGGGACTGTGGGCGCTATCCTAAGCAGTGTTGGATTGGAAAGGCCAGCTGGCCAGCGCCAAATCCAACGCTGCTTTGGGGAGGCTGGAGCCTACTGTACCTACTCTAGGGGAGGCTCCAGCCTCCCCAATGCGCTCCTCGGATCTGCGCCTGCTAAAGAGCAGGCTCAGATCCAAAGAGACCACGCGGCCCAAATTGGGGCTGCGTGGCCTCCTGGACGGGATTCGGATTCGGCCTTATGGCCAAATCTGGAGCCCACCCTCACCCCGCCCACAATCGCCCTCCCCCCCCCCCGCCAATCCCCATCCCAGAACAGGACAGAGCCTCCCTCACACCAGCCGGCTTTGGTCGGCGCAAGGGAGACTCCCCGTCGGCGCTCTCAATCTGACGCTACTCGTAGGATCGGCTTGAGAGCTTTAGCACAGACGTAACTGTGGCACCCCCCCCCCACGTCAGTGCTAATGACGTAGCGTCAACGCAACAGCGTAGTGTCAACGCAACAGCGTAGCGTCAATGCAACAGCATAGCGTCAACGCTACGGGGCAGCCAGGGTTGTGGAGTGTGTGAACACAGCCCATTTCCCAAAGTTTCCACTCGCACCAAAGGCAATCTCTGACTGTGAGCATCGGACATACGCTCCAGCCCAATGATGGTCCCTACATGCATGTTCATCACTTCATAACTGCAACCTCATTGCTGATCTCTTTGTACGTGCATGCTTTGTGTGAGTGAGGGCGCAATCCTAACCAACTTTCCAGCACTGGGGTAAGGGCAATGCAACTCCAGGATGAAGGAACAAACATTCCTTTACCTTGAGGAGGCCTCCATGGCTACGACTCCACTGCAGGATGCAGCACATGCCCCATTGGCACAGCTACGACTGTGCTGGGAAGTTGGTTAGGATTGCGCCCTGAATCGTAACAGATCTAACCACGGATAAACGGCAGATGCAGTGCTTTTCAAGGAGGCAAGCTTCAAGTTCAGTTAGCCGTCATCATGGTCCAGATTTTCTGCCCCCTTGTTCCTATACTATATTTCTCCAGGACCTATATTTTTCAAGGTCAGATACTGCAATGCACTCAGAGAATAATCCTAACCTGGAGTTAGGCTGGCACAGTTAAACCAGTAGTTTGGCTAGCACAAGGAACACCATCCAGTATGTTAGGATCACTCTCGGAGTCAAAGAAGCCAGTATACAGATGTGCGCCATCCTCCCTGACTCCAAGGGTGATCCAAATGCTCTTTACAATGGCTCTTGTACCAGCTAAACTACCAATCCAGGTTAGGATTGTGCCCTTAATGTGGGGATGACTTTGAAGTGTGTTTGGAAATTTACTTAGTTCTAATAACAATAACCTGATTGTTATCTGGTGCAAGGCTATTTGATGCAAGGCTACTTTAGATTGATTCTAGGCAGCGTCACTGTTTACCCATTTGCTTCTGAGCCCAGTTGGAATTGTGAGTCTGAATGTTTCACAGGCTTAACAGCAGTCATGCATAACAGATGTCATGCAGGGGGTATGCAGGGGTACACGAGTACCGGTTCCTAGGATTACGGCTGGCCCCGCCCATTCGCCCGCCCACTCATCGACTCCGCCCCCTGCAACGTTTGAATTTCCTGCATGTCTGAGTTGCCTGCACGTTCTCAGAGCCAGGCAGGCAGGCAGGCAGCGAGCGGAGCCTTGCCTTGCCTTGCCACTGAAAAATGAGCTGCTCTGGGGTTTTGGAACTGTTGGGTCACTTTAACATGATGCCAGGCCTCCTTAACATGTTCTGGGGGTGCTGTGGAATACTGTTGCAACTGTTGGGTCAGTTTAAAATTGTCTGAGGCCTCAAAAAGGGCTTTTTTCATGTCACTTCCTGCCACAACATCACTTCTGGCTTATGACGTCACTTCCGGTGGGCAGGTCCCAACACGTGCCAATCAAAAGTGAGTACCTGTTCTTAAATCATTTAGATGACACCACTGCTTAACAGTCTGGGATCGGATTCTCTTCAACACCACTTCTTCTATGAACCTGTTTGGATGTTCCCTGAGGACAGTGCCCCTGCTGTCTGCGGCATGGCAGGTGGGTGGCAATGAGAACCTAGGTTGGGAAATGCCCCCCCCCCAAGGAGGTCTGGACCACAGCTGGTTCCTCAGAGTGAGGCTGGGACTTAGCTTTGTGGCTCACTTAATGTGACCTCCTGTTACGCATTTATAGGAACTTTCATTTTATGGGATCATTCATTCTAAGGATTTTCCTTAGCCCTACCTGGAGATGCTAGGGTTTGAATCTGGGACATGCTGCGCACAAACCAGGTGCCTGAGCACTGAGAAGCAGCATGTTGTGTGCCTGGATCCTGTTTTCAACCGAGCGGCTACTGTGTCCACAGCAATTATATCCCACATGTTGTTATACCAACTCCTAATTGAGGGCAGGTGTTTGTTTTTCCATTTCTGTGCTAATTAAAATCGGGCTCCTACCAAAAGTGCCCTCGTGTCCCTGGGAAGCATTCTAAGAACACAGACCAATTGAACACACACACACACACACACACACACACACACACACACACACACACA
>JAJKFI010012970.1:0-25003 GCA_029204185.1 Lerista edwardsae
ATCTGAGAATTATATGTTCCAATGAATCCGGGAAAGGTTGCAAAAAAGACATAATCTTTTGTCAGATGGAGTTTTGGAAAAGCGACCAAAATGCATAGCCAACGGAAAAATATTAAAACGAGCCAACATAAACACCCTTCTCATACAAGGGTTAATTAAGGAGTTGAAATAGTTGGCAGGCCATCCCAAGGAAGGAGACAGACCACAAAATTTTGGGGAGCAAGTGGGATTAAGAGAGGAGCTAAGTTAGTCAAATTCTAATTGAAAAAGTTTGGTTTTAATTAAAGTGTGAGCTCTGGAAAGTTCAGTGTCTGACAGCGATTCCAGGGACAGCACAAGGCCAACTGCACAAATGGATAGAGTTGAAGGGAGAACCTTCAGAATGCTGGAGGCAAAGTCTGGAGATTGAACTGTTGCCCTGCCTGAAGATGCAAGGCAGGATCAGTCTTGTATTGGATGGGAGACCGGAAATTGCAAACGGAGCTTGCAGTGTGGAATGTGAAGGAGTCAGCTCACAAAACCTTGACACCTAGCCAAGATGTGATGTGCAGCTGCCTGTGAGAGTGCAAGAATGCGGCCAGGATGATGACCACACATTGAAAGGGAAACCTGTGGCAAGACTGAGGGTTCTACGAATTGACAAGCCCCATTTGGAAAGAAAGGGGGGGGGTTCTGAACAGCCTGCCAATGTCGCTTGAAATAAATCATAAACAGTTGAAATGAAGCTGGTTCAAACCTGATCAGCCCCACATGGTGGGGAGACCAATGGGATTCCCTGCTAACTCACTCTGAACTTGCCAAGGAAGAGCGGGAAGTACCACCAAGAAGGAAATTGATGAGCAATAATAGTTGGGTTCAAGGAGACGCACCTCAAATTGCGTCGATAGCCGCTTTTATCCTGGCAGTCGCTCGAGAGGCTCCCTGGCCTGCAAAGCATTTCCGCTGCAAGGTTAACTTGGAGCTTCCTTTTTCATCCATTGTCTTCTAACGACTCCCCACCTCCCACTGCGCACTCCGTAATGAGTTCTGCCTTTTCTTTCCGCACTGTAGCAGGTCTCCCTGACCCCTTCCTCTGTGAGCCTCTCGCTCAGCTCTCTCTCCGCCCTCCGCTGTTCTCCCTTTGCGGCACCCTGCAGGCTCTCTCACGCTCTCGGCACCACGAAGGAGTGGCAACCACGTTTTCCTCCTCTTTTTATTCCACGGCACTCACCCGCCCGACACCATCACAGGGCATCCAGCTCTAGGTGCTTCGCGACTATCCTGAAATTGGCTCATGACCCACAGTTTGGGAACCACTGGTGTAGACGATACTGAGCTAGACAGAATCATGGTCAGCAGAAGGCAGCCTCGTGTGGCCATATTTTCCGATACATCTTACAGCAAGCCTTGGAGCCCAGTCCTGTCCTCTTTCCCCCACTATGCTAAGTGTCTGTGGCGCTGCTCTCCAGTGGGAGAGCAGATCTGGGGGAGGAGGAGGAAGGGGATTTAAGTCCCCTGTAGATGACGCAAGCCTTGAGAGAAAGGCAGTGATGTCATGCAGGGGGTACGCGGGGGTACGCGAGTACCGGTTTCTAGGATTACAGCTGGCCCCGCCCATTCGCCCGCCCACTCGCCGACTCCGCCCTCTGCAACGTTTGAATTTCCTGCATGTTTGAGTTGCCTGCATGTTCTCAGAGCCAGGCAGGCAGGCAGGCAGCGAGCGGAGCCTTTCCTTTCCTTGCCACTGAAAAATGAGTTGCTCTGGGGTTTTAACACGATGCCAGGCCTCCTTAACATGTTCTGGGGGTGCTGTTGCAACTGTTGGGTCAGTTTAAAATCATCTGAGGCCTCAAAAAGGGCTTTTTTCATGTCACTTCCTGCCACGACATCACTTCCGGCTTATGACGTCACTTCCGGTGGGCGGGTCCCGACACGTGACAATCAAAAGTGAGTACCTGTTCTTAAATCATTTAGATGACACCACTGGAGAAAGGGGATAAGGTGGCTGCCAAAAGGGCGGATAGGTTCCAGTGTGTACCATCGTTGCTGGATCTACTCCCCTCCTGCAGCCTCCCCACCCCATTCCTTCCCCCTCCCCACCCAGTTTCGCATCCTCCCCACCCAGGTGCTGCTTTCCCGGCTCTGGCGGGAGCGCCATATGGACCACTCGGCCACCTCCTGCAGCCACGCTCCCAAAATGGCCGCCAACAGAGCTTGTCCACGCGGCATCGGCAGCCATTTTGTGATAGCGGGACTCTGTTCTGCCACAGCCGGCAGTGCGGCACTGGGCTGGCGAGACATTTTCAGAGAGATGTAGGCAAGGGTCACAAGCAAAGCCGTGGATATTGGGGGTTCTCCTAGAGGGCTACAAAGAGATGGAAAGAGGAGTTGTCATCAACCCATGCGCCTTACACTGTGCAAAACCTTATTTCTGGCCCCTCATTTCCAACCCCCTGCAGGCATTTCCTCTCCGGCGATGCCCAGTTTTCCTCTCCCTTGCAATCACAGCCAGATGTGCCCCGGAGACAGCGCCACGCTTGGAGTGGGAAGGGAGACGGAGGTGGGCAACGCCCCAGGGCTGGGGTGGAGGCGGCAGAAGGCCAGAGGAGGCAGCGCTGGCAGACAATTAGCAGGATCATGTTTATGAATGTGGATCAGCCATTCCAGGTGGAGGCCCCAGGAGTCCTAATGCTGAATAACAATGCCTCCTCCTTGCCTGGGGAGTCGCGCAGCCAGCAGAGGTCTCCGGCGGTGCCAGCACGTTCCTGATGTGACTCCAAAATGCCTCATTTCTCAGCCCCAGCCTGGACGCGTCTCCTTTGGTCTCCTTGCAAAGTCATTATCAGGCAGCCAGCAATGTTAGCTGGCAGAGTCCACTGGAGCTGTTGCTCCCCAGTGTATTAGGCAGGCATCCCTCTCTCGCCTTCATCTCTCTCTGCAAAATCTCCCTCTTGCTTGTCCTTGTGGTTGCTGTATGTCTCCATGGACCAGAGCATCTCAGCCTGGTGGTCTCTGCAGACTGTCTCAATATGTCTTCTTTGCCCTGTTTCTTCGGACTCCTCTGCACCCACATTCAGAGGCAGATCTAAGGGAGGGCAAAGCTCTAAGTTTTGCAAGAAGCCTTACCTTGCAGTGGAAATCCCTCCTCTCCTGCACCGTTTTAGCCAATCCTCACAGGGAACAGCAACATCTTGGCGTTGCTTACTGGCTACAGCAGCAAGGGAGAGGAGGGATTTACATGACAGGGTAAGGCTTCTTGCAACACTTAGAGCTTTGCCCTCCCTTAGATCTGCCTCTGCCCACATTATCCTGTTTCTCAGGGCACAATCCTAACCTGGAGTTAGGCCGGCACAGGTTAGGCCAGCAAAATTTGGCCAGCACAAGTAAAATGTGTTTGGACCACCCTCGGAGTCAGAGAGGCCAGCACACAGATGGGCGCCATCCTCCCTGATTCACTCCCTGAGAGTGGTCCAAACTCGTCTTACAGTGGCCCTTGTGCCAGCCAAACTTTGCTGGCCTAACTTGTGCCAGCCTAACTCAAGGTTAGGATTGCACCCTCAGCCCATTACCAAGTCTGTCCCCTTACTCTAGTCCAGTAGTTCTCAAACGTTTTAGACTGGGACCCACTTTTTAGAATGGCACTCATGGCAGGACCCACCGGAAGGGAAGTCATTAACCTAGAAGCGATGTCGTGGCTGGAAGTGACATAATCAAGCACAAAGTGCTATTATTGTGACATAATCAAATGACCCTCCTGGAATGCAAACTGGCCTCCTTGAACTGCCACAGTTGCACAACCATGCAAGATAAGGACAAAATATTATATAAAAGCACTGAATTAAAAACAAAATTTAAAAAAGCCCTCACTTGAAAATTCAAACTTACACTCACAGAAGGAATATAGCAAGAATAAGGCTTACAGATTCCAAGATGGCTGCTCCTAGCTTTCCACATCCCACCAGACATCAGGTAGCGACCCACCAAGTGGGTCCCAACCCATAGTTTGAGCAACACTGCTCTAGTCATCTCGGCTCTGGGGCTCCCAATCTTCTTGCTTGCTTGCTTGCTCGCTCGCTCGCTCGCTTCCTTTCTTTCCCCCCTTGCCATAAGAAAGGCTCTATATCGGATTAAGGGCTCACCAAGTCTCGCATCCCATTTGCCATAGTGGGCCTTTGGAAACCCCACAAACCCGGCATGGTGAACCAATATCCCTTCCTTGCTGATATTCCTCCAATGATAGTATTGTATAATGCTGCCTTTGAACCTGGAAGCACCATTTTGCCACCAAGACCAGTAGCCATATTCTTCACAAACTTGCCTTTAAAGCCACCTGAGCTTGTAACTGTCACTCACAGTACCTTGCGGTAGTGAAATCACAAATTAATTCTGCATTGTGTAGACAGCAGCTTCCTTGTGTCTGTCGTAGATCTGCTGCCAGTCACTTTCATTGGATGACCCAAGTTCTAGCAGTTCTAGGAGAGAGGCAGAAAAAGCTTTCTCTGTCCACTTTTTCCCTGACACGCACCCATTTTTGAAACCTCTCTCGTGCTCCTTACCACGTTGCTTCCAAACTAGAAAGCCTAAATGTTTCAGCCTTTCCTCGTAGAAATTGTGCATTTAGTCCCCGAGCAACTGGGGTTGTCTTTTTTCCAATTCAATAGCATCCCTTTTTGAGAAGCTCCCAGCCATCAGTCTGCACAAAGCTATGGCCCCCCCCGGGGCTGCTGTGTGGATTCCGTCTCAGCCAGACTGACACCTTTCCTATGCCTTGCAGAAACTGGACTGCAGATGTTTTGACAGCTTCCCCACGCATCTTCCCCCAGCAATTAGAACAGTCAATGTTAAAGGATTTGGGGCACAATCCAACGCGCTGGTTGGGCTGATGCATGTGCACTGCGTCGCCCCAAGGCTGTTGCAAGCGTGCCATGAGGCACACCTGTGCCTGCTGGAGAGGCGGTGGTCCCACTCAAGCCCTCGAGGCGACGCGGCAGCATCCACAGAGGCCGCTGCTAAGTCGCTCCTGTGCTGACCAAGTTCGGCCAGTGCAGGCGCTTTTCTGGGCAGGGCAGAAGAGAAGGGGGCAGGGGAGGGCATTCCCATGGATGGGGTGGCCCAGAGAGGGGGTGCAGCATCCAACCCCCCATCCCCAGGCCCTGTGGCCCCAATTAGGGTCGCCGTGGTGTGCCCGGACTTGTGACTGCTAAGCAGCAAGTGCAGAGCCAAGCAGCAGGGGCGGACCTAGTCAAAATGGCGCCCGGGGCACCCAATAGAAGTGCACCCCCCATGGGAGCCCAGGTCTACCCACCAGAAGCAGGCCTAGGTAGACCTGGGCTCCCCTTGAGGCCACGGGTAGACCTTGAGGGAGCCCAGGTCTACTCGCGGCTGGTCCCAATGGGTAGACCTGGGCTCTGGAGCCCAGGTCTACCCACACAATGTTGCAGGGCCACTGGCACCCCCCTAGACAGCCCCAAGACGGCGCCCAGGGCTCTTGCCCCCCCCCCCGCCCCCTAGATCCGCCACTGCCAAGCATGCCCATCAGGGTGGCTGGGGCTTACCCCGGGATAAGGGGATAGGCAGCAAACCTGCCTCTGGATACAGTGCAGTCCAGCTGGCATCCCTGTTCCAGTGTAGGTTAGGACTGCATCGTTGCTGTCATAAGGCCAAGACAACATAGATGTGTCTGCAGTGATTTCAAATTAGGAGAACCTGAGAATGGCTGCAAGCAGCCCTTCTGCCCCTGCCTTTGAGGGCCACCTGAGCATCCTCCACTCACACCTTTAACCAGCTCAACCTTGGAAGAATGAATTGCAATTACGGGCCTTTCAGGAGCTTCATTATCGCTCCAGCCTGGATGCATTTGACGAGACCCTTTTATTGCCAACGTTATTATAAGCAGAACGTACAACTCCGAGCTGTAATTTCCTGTCTGTGGTGATAAGCCAGGGGTGCACCCGCTGTTCAATAAATAGGGGGTTTTTTTTTATGTATGTCTCTGTCTAGGGTGGGGGAAAGAGGAGGAGAGGAAGGCCAAGCTCATGTTAATTGCATTGGTTAATGAGATTTATTCGGATATGCCTAAATGAAGAAGGAAAGGGAGGGGTGAGAGTTGGCAGCAATAGGGGTCAAAGGACCGCGTCTGGGTCGTTCATCCTTCTCTAGCTTGTGGTGAGGAAAACCGACTCTTAGCCTCTCTAAGCCAATACCCCCCAATTTGCACGCTGGAGGGATGACAGACCTGTTAGTGTGCAGGAAGAAATGACAGAAGCCTCAAGAAGGAGTCTGCCCACTGTGCCTCTGCATGACTGCCAGCTCTCACTTTGCTTCCTCCCGATCGTTCCCTCCACCACAGACCAGCAATCAGACCTCATCTCTGCAATGGGTTCGAATGGACCCTTTGATGGCTCCCTCGCTTGGGACACAGCAGAATGACCTGTCCCCGAAGGAGGTTGCCTGCTGCTGCTCTGAATCATGCAACATGAAGCTGGGCTTGCCTCCTTCCAAGCAGGAGGCAGGTTCTGTACCACAAATCATACTGGAGCATGGCGGCAAGCTCACCTGACAGCAAGCAACAGGCACAAGCCTTCATAAAATGAATGGTTGAACCCAATGGGCCCTGGTGGACTCCATTTCCCATTTGTTTGGCCATGAATGCCCCATGGAGAGAATGGCAATGAAGGGAGGTCCATTTTCAGAATCTCCATTCATTCCTTGCCGTTAAAAATGAATAAATTGTGTTAGGAACCTTGGAAGTTGCCGTCTCCCGATTCAGACTGTTGGCCAACGAACTCAATTCTGGCACTGATTTCCCAGGTTTTAAGCTCAGGGTCTTTCTTGGCCCTACCTCAAAATACCACCAGGGGGCGAACCTGGGAACAGCAGCATAGAAAGCAGATGCTCTCTTATTAAGGTTTGGCTCTGTCCTACTTTGGGAGCTAAGAGTGCCCAGCTGGAGGGCCCCCATCTGGCCACCTCCCCTGTGCTAGCCATTTTCCTCTCCCCCCCCCAAATGTCCTGCAGTGCAATGTTGTTGTGGATTATTGCCTCCAACTTTAGTTCTGAACAAAAAAAAAATGCATCTTTTAGGAATTAAAAATACTGCTCACACCAGCATCTATGGAAAAGCCAAATGGATAGTCATGTAAAAATGTATGTGCAGTTGCTATTTGTCTGCACGCGCGCGCACGCGCGCACGCACGCGCACACACACACACACACACACACACGGCTTATTTTCAACATTCAAAATTTGCATTTCAGGATGCATGCATTATGCTTCTCTGAGATGAGATGAGATGAGAGAGAGAGAGAGAGAGAGAGAGAGTAAACGAACTTTGGGCCAAACTAGATGAGATGCTGAGAGTGCCATTGTCAGCATCTCCAAATTTGGGTACACACTGACATTTTTAGCAAGTGACATTCACAGCTAATTTCAGGGCTCCTTCCAAGTCAAAGAGCCTGATAATTTTCAGCAGAGGCCAAAATAGTTTCTATAAGAGAAGTGAGTTTGGAGTTATACCCATAGCTGAAAGTGGTTCTAGTGGACTGGCTCTTTAACCCTTCTCTGCCCCCTGTGCTATTTTCTAAATCTAAATTCCTCCCCAGAAGTTGGTCTCTGGCTCATGGGATGAAATGTTTATCGAATTATAACCCACTGTACTTCATGGCAATTTGAAGTCTCTTCCAAAAGCCAGTTCTGGTCTCCAGCATATGCTCTCAAGTGTTGCTATTTACCAGAAAAGCTCCTTATTTTTTGGAATCTGCCCCAATTTATCACTGTCCCTGTGTTGAATCCTTCTTTTTCCCTTTAGAGAATGCCTTATTACATTCTTGTTAGCCTGAGTGGCTGGCATTGTCATTCTTCAGGGTTCAGCTTCCTTCCCTGGGTAGCTAGCACAGAAACTAGTGAATGATGGGAGACAGTGATGGATGGATCTTGTCTCTGCTGTCCATGCACATCGATCTATGTGCGTAAGTAGTACTAAAGGGAGTGCAATCCACAGCTTTCCATTTGTGCGCTACTACAGCCGGTGAGGTTTATTTTGAACTGCTGACAACAGATTGTAGAACATTTATGTTTTCCCTTGTATATCTTTTAACCCAAAGAACAGACATCCTCTTGGCTTTGAAATCCATAGAGGACCGTCTGCTGCAGAGTCACTGAATTCAACATACAGCTGGTCTGTGAAGAGCCTGGAACAGGGTTTAAGTGTGAGCACTGAGGCATTTCAAGCATGAACGCCATTCTAGCCTGCCACTCTTCTCTCCTCTTCCTCCCTCCTGTCCCCTTCCTCATTTCCAAATCCGGTGGGCAGGAAGGGCAAAGTTGTCTCAGTTGACATAATCCGGTGGTTTTCAGTGGTTTTCTTCACATGGCAAACTGACCTCTATGGTCTTCTCTATGGTCTTCACCTCTTGTGATGTCACTTCCAGCTTCCAGTAGACTCTTCCGGGTTGTGCGGCTCTGTTCCAAGGAGGAACAGACAGCTCATTACTACATGCCAAGAAACTGACCTGCAGAACCTGGAAGAAATCTTCAACTGTTTTCAACTGCTGTGCTCCAAACTCCGGCAGTGCACCTGTGGACCTTTGGCAGCACACCAATGTGCTGTGGTACACCAGTTGAAAATCGCACACATAATTAATGGGCTAATTCTGTATCTCCCTACTTTCATCTACTGGATATACCACCTCTCATAGCTTTGGCCATGAATACCTCCAGAATCACGATTACAAAGCCAGAAGATTTGTGCAATTCCTTTTTTGATTCCGTATCATGGAAAGGGAGATATTGCAAAAAGATTGCTTGAACTGGAATATTAGCAGTGATAAAACACAGACTATTAATACTGAAAGATGCGTGCTAAATACCAATGGCTCCCCAACATAAAACATTGTTAGGTACTGACAGCAGATATTGGAAACGGAGTTCTTAGCAGATATTCCACATCAAAACCTGCAGTGGAGGATTTTGAAATGTGTTTACGGGGCCAATCCATTTCTGCTCGAGAATTTAACAGCCTGCCCAGGAAAGCTGTTTTTCACCTGCACATCCATTAGAAGAATGAGTCATGCAAGCTAGTGTGTGTGTGTGTGGGGGGGGAAGAAATATAAAATAAAATTACTATGTTCCGGCAGCAGCAGGGGATTTCTATTCCTCGCTGGATGTCTGTGCCGTGGTGGGGTGGCAGAGCCAGCTCTAGATGACTATTAAAGGTGACATTTAGCAGTATCACCCTTCCCTTTCCTTCCCTCTCACTTCCAGATGGACCAGAGCTGGCTAATGCAACATTAGGCAGAAGACAGATTAGGATCTATTGGTAACACTCTGAGTGATTTGCAGTAGATCTGCCAGGGTTCTGACTCCCAGTTGTTTAACAATATAATACTAAAGTTGCAAGAAACATCTCTGTTATGGCTGGCCTTGTAGTAATCAGGGGTTCAGTAACCCACTGTGTAACCCACAGTGCAGAAATCAGTGATTTCTCTCAGAGTGCAATCCTAAACTGGAGTTAGGCTGGCATAAGCTAAACCAGCAAAGTTTGGCCAGCACAAGGGCCACCATAAAACGTGTTTGGACTGCTCTCTGAGTCAGGGAGGATGGCGCACATCTGTGTGCTGGCCTCTCTGACTCGGAGAGAGGTCCAAACATACTCGACAGTGTCCCTTGTGCTGGACAAACTTTGCTGGTTTAGCTTATGCCGGCCTAACTCAGTTTAGGATTGCGCCCTCAGACTCTGTGGTTCTGGTCTGTAACCTAAAATTATTCACTGTCTGCCTTTGTTTGTTTGTTTGAAGAATTTCTATCTCACCTTTTCCAAGCCGTAGCAAATGCCCAACACAGCTTACATGAACAGGCTAGTCTAAACCACCATTTTCAATGTTGTTGTTTTTACCAATATACAGTATTCTGTGATTCACAAACCCTCAGTCCCAGATGTAGCCTTCACAGTGTGGCTCTCTCTTCTGGCTGTGTGCCATCTAGCTTCAGTAGGCCATCGTCAGCCTGCCCAGGTCCGCAAGTTCATTCTCCATTCTTTTGCCAGCTGGCCTTCTCACACAGTCCCACACTGGCTAATCACCTCCACAGAGACTCCGTTCCGCCACAACAGGTACTGCAGCTTGTCACAGCCTGGCATTCCGTCTCCCATCCAAAAATAGATTCTCCTGCTTAGCTTCAGGCAGAACCGGCACCTCAACCATCAGTCCACATTTCCTGCCATGGCAGGTCCAATGGCCAGTTCTGGCATGTTGTACTTGAAGCCCTGATTTGGAGCAACTCAAGAGGTAGACCTGAATTTGTATATACAAGTCATCTCAAAGTATGGCTCACAAGGTGGAGGGAGTAATTTGCTCCACCCTTGAAGTGAGATTTTGCATGTGACTCCGCCCCCACCCCCTAAGCCTTGATTTTGCTCCTAGCTTGGTTGGAAGGGTTCTTGCAAGAAAAGAAAGCAGAGCCTGCAAGCCTGATGCCTGCCTGCACCATCTCTGATGAGCCGACTAAAATCATGTTTATTAGCAATAATACTGTCATGTTATATATCCTTGGATGTGGAATCTTATGCAGAATGCAGTGAAACAAACTGGAGTGTAATATCTTCATACGATTGAAGGTTATGGCCAAAAACCCAGAGAAAACAAAAATACAACTGTGATGTCACTTCCTATTGTGATGTCACTTCCAGGGCAACATTTTGCCCTCTGTGGTGGGCTACACTTTCATTAGCTACCCCCCTGGTGCTGTGTCTCCCGCCCCATTGCCTTCCTGGCCTTCTTAGTCACACTCCCTCCAACCTGCTGCCATGCACCTCAGTGGTGGCTGGTGGATAAAACCATCACCTGAGCATTGCGCAGTTATCAAGGTGACCAGTGAACTCCCCAAGTTCTAACTTTCACACACAAGCCGGGGGGGGAGGCAAAGGAGACAAAGGATGCTTGCTACACTTGCCAGCACTGTGGCAGTGGACAGTTACTGAGAGAACAATTCTTTCTAATTCTATAATGGTCTGGTTTGGTTCAGTGACTAAACAGGTTAAGAATAGACTCCAAAGGACAGTCAAAACTACAGAAAGAATAATAGGAGTCAGCTTGCCCTCTATGGACGATTTATATACTGCTTAGATGAGGAAAAGAGCAGAGAGGATTGTGGCAGATCGCTTTCACCCTGCCTGCAATCTGTTTGAACTTCTTCCTGCCGGACGTCGTTATAGAACATGGTATATTAGAACAACCAGGCACAAGAACAGTTTTTCCCCCCGGTGCTATTGGGGTACTGAAAAGCTGATTATGTTGATATTTTGGGTTTGATTTGATAAGTTTAGAGTTAGTGGGGGTTTGTTAATGGGATGGTATTATTTATTAATTTAAGATATATGTGAGAGCTTGGGCCGAAGTAAAATTCCACGTATGGTGAAATTCCATGTATGGCCAATAAAAATTCTATTCTATTCTAACAATCATCCCCGCTGACTTTTGCCCACACCTGGGTGACTGTCCACAGAATTGGGTCACGGTTCTGCACGTTGTCTTGTTGCTCCTACAGGTGCACACAATCCTATTAATGGGGCTTCTTTGCAATGCTGAACAAATTAGCCCCCTAAACAGTGCTGCAAAATAGAGCCTGGCAATACGGGGCAGAGTGCTGCCTGCTGGATCCCTTCCTGGCCGGAGATGCCAGCTGCTTTGCAAGCCTCGCAGCTGCTCTTCGGCGAGCTCTTTGCAAATTGCATTTGCTGGAGCTCAGCTGGAGCAAAGGGACGGCTTCGACATGGGGCAACCATTTCAATTAAATAAAATAGTTCCTCCGCCACTTATCTAATGCCTCAGTGAAGCAGGAACAGACAGACAGACAGACAGACACACACACACACACACACACACACACACCCCTCTTTGCTTACATGCCTCATAAAAACACAATTTTGTTTTAGGCATCCTGAATGCAGAACTAACCCAAAAAAGTGTCCCAGGGCACAGTCCTAACCTGGAGTTAGGCCAGCACAGTTAGGCCAGCAAAGTTTGGCCGGCACAAGGGCCACCGTAAAGCCCGTTTGGACCACTCTTGGAGTCTCAGGGAGGATGGTGCATGTCTGTGTGCTGGCCTCTCTGACTCCAAGAGTGGTCCAAACATACTTTATGGTGTCCCTTGTGCTGGCCAAACTTTGTTGGCCAAACTGTGCCGGCCGAACTCCAGGTTAGGATTGCGCCCCCAATCATAGACAAGGAGCTCCAAACCTATTGCTTTTGGCAATGAATCTCTCTCCAGTACCATTTTGCAATAGCCAATTCCCAGCAGACACCTCTCACATTTCCTAGAAACCAGCTTGAAACTGCTTGAACAATATTGGCTTCCAAGAAAGACCCCCGAGGACTGTTATTTTAGCTTTGCTAGGGATCTCTAGCCCCATCGTAAGAACTACGTATAGTTCCTACAGTTTTGTGGGGCTTGTCAAACAACAAACCACACAATTCAGCGAAAACAATTATTACATTCTGAAGCACAGGCAGGGGGTCAAGTCAACAATGCCTAGAACTGGCCCAAGATGCAAAATCAGAATGTTGCCTTAAAGCCTGGAAAATTTGTAACCTCAGGCAGATTCATGGGAAATGGGTAGAGTTGGGTATTTTTCTCCCATGGATTTTGGTGTTTTCCAAATGTATAATTATAATGTACATTTTGCAATTACTTTACAAGTGTATTAGGTAGGTGATATGGGTGATATAGGGTCAGCAGAGGCAGCCACAGTCATTACCCATGCACCCTTCCATTAAATAATTAAAAAAAAAGTAAATCTTTTTCTTTCAGGACTTTTTTGTTTTTTCTTTATCAAAATGAGAAGTGCAGAAAGTGGTGTTACGTGTTCTTAATTTGTTTTCACTGTTTCTTCCACCTCTAATGATGGGACAAGGACCCCCTGGAAGACATTGAAGGTCCCAACCAGTGGCGTTATTCACCCAGTACGCTGGGCGGGACTTACCTTTGAGCGGCAGTCTGCCCGTTGCGTCACGTCGCGTTCCGCCACTTTCCCGCCCGCCGGGGCGGGCAGGAACGCGGCGGAACGCGGCGTGACGCAACAGGCGGGCTGCTGCTCAAAGGTAAGTCCCGCCCAGCGTACCAGGTGAATAATGCCACTGGTCCCAACCATCATGCCCAATCGCAGAATAGGTTTAATTATGAACTGCAAGTGAAGAGGCCACAACAATGGGGGAAAAACCATGGTGAGGGTAGGGGAGATGTTAAGTCATCTTACCCACCATGATTTTGATCCGGATGGTGCCTCCCCCATGCACTACTTTGAAAAGAAAAACGTTTCCAGTTAAATTTCAAAATAGCACATAGAAGGGGGGCAAACAGGATCACACCTCAGCAGGAGGGTACTGCTAATGCCCCTCTGCCCCACTGACTTGGTTTCACCCCATTTCATAGCCTCCACCACTTGCTTTTGGTCATTTATTTATTTATTAGTTGGATTTATATAACACTTTTCTAAAATTCAGCGCAGTTTACAAAACATAAAAAAGCATTAAAGTAGCATATTAAAATCAATTAAACAAATTAAAAACCATTAAAATAAGATGGACAAGAAGAAGGAACTGTAAAAGAGCAGAAAAGCACCAAATATAAAAAGTACTTAAAATTTATCCTTATTAGGACTAGTTACATGATTAAATTCATGTATTACTAGACAATGTTGTCAACTGTGAGGTTCTAACATTGAGCTGCTGTATAATGAGACACAATCTCAAGGCCCTTGTACATTGCAAACTAATACTGATTTTATAACAATTTAGCTACTGTAGCAAGCCCAAATAATAACGAGAATTGTCATTTGGCAAAGGGGCTGAGAATTCACTGTTCGAGATCCATAGACCCAGCCTCCACAGTTCATTGTCTTGGGAAGAAAATTGGTATCAGTGATGATGTATTAAAAACCTCTTGACCAGACAGCATGAATGTATGTATAGAGAATGGATATTAGGCTGTAGAAGCAACCAAAAAAAGTGAGAAGCGTACATGCAAAGTAGTTGCATAATTTTAATCTGCCCAGTCCTAAGGAAGCAGATCCTATAGGACAGTGGTTCTCAAACCCTTTAGCACTGGGACCCACTTTTTAGAATGACAATATGTCTGGGACCCACCAGAAGTGAAAAAAGTCTATTTACAACCTTGACACAAGCAAAATAATGACACAGTCCTCCCCCTTTCCAGTATCCCCATATTTTCAGTGATGGCTTCCCTAGATGCTATGTGATCCACCTGAAATTGGCTGACGACCCACCTAGTGGGTCTCATCCAACAGTTTGAGAAACACGGCTGTAGGAAGTGAAAAGTCCACTAAACAACCTAAGGAGGGTAAAGAGAGCAGAAACTGAGAGGAAGGGCGATGGAAAGTGCAGGACTTAGGTAGGCACAATACGGTCAAAGTTCCAAGGATCAATGGATGTAAGTCTTTCAGGACCCTGGAAAGCTGACTTGAGATCAGAGTCGCAGGACTCAATCCTAACCTTTGAGTTAGGCTGGCACAGTTAGGGCAGCAAAGTTTGGCCAGCACGAGGAACACCGTAAAGCGTGTTTGGACCACTCTCGGAGTCAGGGAGGGGATGTCTGTGCGCTGGCCTCTCTGATTCCAAGAGTGGTCCAAGCATGCTTTGCAATGTCCCTTGTGCCAGCCAAACTTTGCTGGCCTGCTGGCCTAACTCCAGGTTAGGATTGCACCTTGAATGTGTGTGTAAATAAGAGTTGTTATGACAGCTTTCTTTCTATACTATGGAAATAGCAGTGCATGCATGAGAGAGAGATTGTTTTCAGGAGCGTGGCACAGGGATAAAAAGTTCAAACCCATGCGTGCCTGGCCTGATCTCCATTCTGCTCACCTTTCCTGGGGCCTGTTATTTTCAGTGGCAACCCCCATCACAAACTTCCCTTGAAGTCCTCACTCCACGTGAGCTTCATTTGCACTTGATGACATCACCAGGGAACCAGATCTGATTGGACCACATCTGGCATCCCTGAAACATGAGCCCTGGACCTTCGCACATGTATTTCCGATCTCCTTCCAAGGCACGCTTCGACTATTTCTTCAAACCGTTCTCCCGCTGATTTTTGTTTTCCGTAATTAAAAAAAAATAGGAAAAAAATAATAATCCGCAGCTTGTTGCTTTGTTGGCTGAAGAAGAATAGAGGAGGTGACAAGAGGAAGAAAAGCCAATTTTTTTAAAAAAGAGACAAGCCATCTCTCTCTTTTTAAAAAAGGATTAAAAAGCAGTTGCAGTAGTGAAGGGTAATTATCCCTCAGTTCCAGCTGAAATACAATTAAGGCAGCTCTCAATGAGCCCCTGGGAGATTGTGGTTTACTAATTAACAAGCGGATATGCTGTGGCCCCTGTCAGGGCAATTAAAGCACAAGACAGGCTTCAGGAGTTCTAATTACACATCAGTCGATGACATGCGTGGCAATACAAATTAACAAGGGGCCCTGGCTGGCATTGGAGAGAGTAAGAGAGTAGGTAACTGCCAGCCAACACATGGGATGGGGCCCCCCTGAAATGGTGGAAAGAACTGTGCGGGGAATGAGAAGTGGGGGAAAATATTGGTCCCAAATTAGAACATGCAAATGCCAAAAATGCAATAAAGGGAACTGAGCCCAAAAGAGTGTGTGGTGGGGGGTGATGTTTGCAATCATTTTCATCAGAGCTGAATAGCACTTCCACTTTATTCATTTAGTACTTATTAAGGGCTGGAAATTTGAGGGCTGCCAGCCAACTGTGTTCTCAAAAGAACTTTTGGCTCCAGGTGTGTACATAGGTAAAGGGGATACACACAAAATGTCCTGTCCAATTACCCGCCAGGTTCACCTTCTCTGCCACCACCAGTCACATCGGCACTGCCAGAAGCCGTCATTTTATTTACCCAGAAGTCCTTGCCCCATGGCGTCACACAATGACACAGAGCGCAATCCTAACCTGGAGTTAAGTCAGTATGGTTAGGCCAGCAAAGTTTGGCCAGCACAAGGGCCACCATAAAGCGTGCTTGGACTACTCTCTGAGTCAGGAAGGATGGTGCACGTCTGTGGTGCACTCAGAGAATGGTCCAAACATGCTTTACAGTGTCCCTTGTGCAGTGATGTCATGCAAGGGGAACGTGGGGGAACTCAGTTCCACTAGTTAAAATTAGGGCTGATTCCGCCCACTTCACTCTCCCTCCTCCCCTCTCCCAATTCCTCTGCAAAGAGCTTTTCTTCTTGGTTGGCCGGCACTCAGAGGGTTAAAGGGAGCGACTCCGGATTCCTAGGGGAGCGAAGGCAGTGATGTCATTCAGGGGGAACGGACCAAAATGGGTGTTCCGAATCCTAACGGGCTCTGTGGCTGGTTCCGGGTTCCCGACAATCAAAAGTGAGTTCCTGTTCCTAACTCATTTGAATGACACCACTGCCCTTGTGCTGGCTTAACTGTGCTGGCCTAACTCCAGGTTACGATTGAACCCACAGGATTGCACATGAAGACTTTTCAAGAAATAGTAGTTGTCAGCAGCCAATGTTCATCCCCCCTAAATCCCCAAAATGAGACCCAGTATTGCTGCCTGTGAAAAGGAAGGGGAGAGGTAGGGGAAAAACAACATTTTGGCTCAGACTTAGATAAAATATAGCTAAGTATTATCAAGACATACAATCTACCAAACATATCTACGTATGTTTGTAGATTATCTTCAACAGTGTTTCGCCACATTTTTCCTCTGTGTACCACTTAGTATGGTCCACCTATTGGCAGTACCACCAGGAGTAACTGGTGATGACATGTTAGGTGGCAGCGGGCCTCCCCAATGCTTTGGGACACCCCCTTGACCCCCCAGGTAAGGGCAAATGTCCCTAAATGCCTGAAGTGGCACTGCCAGCCATTGCTTTCTTGGGCCTCTCTGCTTAAGGGGAAATGGCCCTTTTTTGCTCTTGATGATGGGTTGCGACTACATTACAGGATCCCTAATTGGTTGGGATCACTTTAGGATAAAAAATGGGGCTGCAGGCCACTGGATTCACATGATTCAATCATAAAGGCTTGCTGCTGGAGAATAACATGATCCTGGGCCACAACACTCTTAACAGCAGAAGAGATCACCTGCACGCCAAAGGCTAGTGCTTGCTCTGCGCTGCCCGTGAGGATGCCAGATGGAGGCAGCCACTGGAACCAGTTGTACAAAATTGGGAGCACTTCAGAGCACACAAAAGGTGCCTGGGCATGGCCAGAGTCTTCACAATTGTTGCGCTGGTGCCATTTGCTCACCGTTTTACTGGCTATGGCTGAATAACCACAACAACTTTGCGCAAATTAGAACTTTCCCTGCAGGTTAATTAGATGCTCAGCTGATGAGTTGATTATCCTGGAGCATGGACTGATGGCCAGTGGTGCAAAATGGGGTACATATAATGTGCCTTAGAGGAAATCAGACCCTTGTTCCATCTAACTCAGTACTGTCTACACTGAACAGGAGAATCCCTCTGGGTTTTCAGACAGCCTTACCTAGAGACGCAGGGGACTGAACCTGGGGCCCTATACTGGAAATGCATATGCTCAACCACTGACGGAGCAATCCTCACCTGGAGTTAGGCCAGCTCAGTTAGGCCAGCAAAGTTTGACTGGCACAAGGGCCACCATTAAGCGTGTTTGGACCACTCTCGGAGTCAGGGAGGATGGTGCACGTCTGTGTGCTGGCCTCTCTGACTCCGAGAGAGGTCCAAGCATACTTTATGGTGGCCCTTGTGCTGGCCAGACTTTGCTGGCCTAACTGTGCCAGCCTAACTGCAGGTTAACTCCCTCCTGAGCCCCAAAGGAAGTTTTTTTTTTTTCACTTTGGTGGACAGCACCGATGTAGAGATCCCTCCCAAAACTGGATTGGGCCCACTGTGGGAGCATAAGAAGAGCCTTGCTGCATCTGGCCAAGGGTCCATCTAGCATCCTGCATCTCATAGGGACCCTCCAGATGCCTGTGGGAATGCACAAGACAGTACGATTCCTGCATCTTGTTGCCACTCCCTTGCATCGGCAGCCAAAGAATAATACAGCCTGGTCCCAGACTGAGGCCCCTGCACACTTCCTATCTGCCAAAGAAAACAGACCTGGCTTGGAGTGATCAGGACTGGCTCTAGGAGCAGTGGGGCCCAATGCAGGACATTCTTGTGGGGGCCCCCAACCTTCCTGCAGGGCCCCCCACTCACCAAGAAAAGTGCTTGTGGTGCCCACATGTGGCACCGGGAAATAGTTGGTGGTGACACGATGACGTCATCGCCAACTGCCTCTAGGAGGCCCATTTTGGCCATTGGGAGGCAGGGCCAGGTGGGAGGGCCCAAGGTAAAGCTGCTCTGCTCGCCCCACTGACTTACAGCCCATAAAGATCCCGGCTGCAGCAGTAGGTGATCTGCTTGCTGTGCTGGTGCTGCGGGGATCCCCAAAGTGCGGGGCCCAGTGTGATGACATTGGTCACATTGGCTTAAGGCCGGCCCTGGGAGTGATGCGCCTAACACTATACCCAGTGATGTCATGCAGGGGGAACGCGGGGGAACTCAGTTCCACTGGTTAAAATTAGGGCTGACTCCGCCCACTTCACTCACCCTCCTCCCCCCTCCCAATTCCTCTGCAAAGAGCTTTTCTTCTTGGTTGGCCGGCACTCAGAGGGTTAAAGGGAGCGACTCCGGATTCCTAGGGGGGCGAAGGCAGTGATGTCATTCAGGGGGAACAGACCAGAACGGGCGTTCCGGATCCTAACGGGCTCCGTGGCTGGTTCCGGGTTCCCAACAAGTGCCGATCAAAAGTGAGTTCCTGTTCCTAAATCATTTGAATGACACCACTGACTATACCGTTCTGGTCATGCAGTTCTACAGCCCTGACATGCAGTAGGTTTGCTTCCTGTGCAAGAACCAGGCCTTAACACTGCAGGCAACGTAGGCCCGTTTTCAAGTCCTTTGGGAAGACACAGGCGCAAACCCTCAGAAACAACCTCATGAAACCGCCTCCCAGCTGTCTCTCCCTCTCCCCATCAGTTCTCCAGTCAGCTGTTTCAACACGCATCAGCTCCCCAAGCAGCCAGCCAAGTGAGTCTGTTTTCCCGCTCTCCCAGCAGGCGTCGGATGTCATGTTCACTGAATTTCTGCAACCATTTGCAAGAGTCCTGCGGAGTGCCTCTCTTCCACAGCAGTCAACTTGCAGTTCGCTAGAGCAGAAACCTTACCCATAGTTCCTTGGGGCTTCTGGGAAGAAAAAGGGAGGTCCACCAAGCCCACTGGGAGGGATGTCCCTCATGGTAAGCTTTGTTCCTACCACCCAAAACCACCAAAATACTATCCCCAATTTTGTGGCCTAACGCAGGGCGCAATCCTAATCTGGAGTTAGATTTTTCCAGTGGTGTTTTCCAGTGGTGTTCACCACTTTTTCCAGTGGTGTTCCTCTTATATTTAGCAGGGGGAGAGTAACTGTCCCTCTTCACCCCTGTGCAATCTTTCCAGTGGCTGTGCTGGCGGTCTGCCTTTTTTTAGATTGTGAGCCCTTTTGGGACAGGGAGCCATTTAACTTTATTATTACTATTTGCCTGTAAACCGCTTTGTGAACTTCGTGTTGAAAAGCGGTATATAAGTACCTGTTGATTGATTGATTGATTGAGTTAGGCTGGCACAGTGAGGTCAGCAAAGTTTGGCCGGCACAAGGACCATCGTAAAGTGAGTTTGGGCCATTCCCGGAGTCAGAGAGGCCAGCACGCAGACGGGCGCCATCCTCCCTGACTCCGAGAGTGGTCCAAGTGTGATTTACAGTGGCCCTTGTGCCATTGTTAAAAAATGTGAAAGAGGCCAGCAGACACCCAAATGGGTCACAGTGAAAAGTGAAAGAGGAACCACTTCTTATTGTATTTATGCAGTTATTCCAAATCCAGACAAATCCAAAATCCAGTCATCTTTCCATCCCAAGCAGTTCGGATAAGGGATACTGAAGCAATATACGGACTGACTGAAGCAATATACGGAAAGCCGAGTTCTCCTACCACGTATCACCCACAGTTCAAAAGAGGTCTTTGCAACTAGCAGTTATATGCCCACATCACAGTGTTTTAAAAGTTCATGCCTGCGCTTATATTCATGTAACACTAAGATAGGCTCTGCATACCCAGGCATGCAAAGTTTTCACTTTTTAAAGGGCGGGGGGAGTTAAATCTGGAAAAGTTACAACGCTTAAAATGCAGGCTAAAAAAATGCAACAAGGGAATGCCCAACAGGCAAAAAAGAAACCAGGGACAGCTAGGTATCAGGAACAGAGATGAGAAAACAGGGACAGCCCCTGCTTAGGCAGAGCAGTTGGAATGGAGGGGTTGAGCAAGATACATATTGATCATCCAGTTGCCTCTTCAGAAATTGCTTCAGTCCTTTCCAACTTGCAGAACATAGTCTTTAAAAGGCAAAGCAGGCTGTGAACCAGTCAAGCCAACAACTCTCTGCTCTACTTCCTTGTGGCCCTCTGGTCCCCAGGTTATTTGTAACGTAGGTTATGACCAGTGGTGGGATTCAAATAAATTAACAACCGGTTCTCCAGGGCGGCCGCTGCCTTTCTTCCCTCTCCCAACCTAAAATTAGCAACCGGTTCTGCAGAACTGGTGAGAACTGGCTGAATTTCACCACTGGTTATGACCTACAGCATGCAAACGTTATGCGCTGGTTTCCCTAGCATGGCTCCTTCCTCCTCACCGTCTTGTACCAGGAGGGAGTTCCAAGGCCATCTTTTTACCGAGTCAGTTCCCATGAGAGGAGAGAGAAACAGAGACTGCCGCGCCATGGTCAGAAAGTGCTAATTTTCAAATGTACAGGTCAAGTAAGCAAAGAGCATTATTACAGTATTAGTCCCCTGGGAACTTCCACCCATGAGGCTGGAGCTGTAGGCCACACTTCTGCAGACCGTGACCCTCACAGCTGCCTTTCCCAGCATGGTTTCCATTGGGGCATGCTTTCATCTGCTTAACTTCAAGCTACAGAAATTATTTGACCCGTGCCCAGACCGACATGACATGACCCAAACATCTACAGCTAGTCTTCATCAGCCACAAAAGCTATTCATTGCTCATGATCAAATGCTGTGTTCTCTCTCTCTCTCTCTCTCTCTCTCTCACACACACACACACACACACACACACACAAAGAGAGAGAGAGATTTGGGATAGCCTATGAAAATCAAAGGGGTTAGGTGCAAGGGGTACCTTATCTGCAGCGGCGTCATTCACCCGGTACGCTGGGCGGGACTTACTTTTGAGCGGCAGTCCGCCCGTTGCATCACGCCGCGTTCCGCCGCTTTCCCGCCCGCCGGGAAAAGCGGGAAAAGCGGCGGAACGCGGTGGAACGCGGTGTGACGCAACGGGCGGACTGCCGCTCAAAGGTAAGTCCCGCCCAGCGTACCGGGTGAATGGCGCCGCTGCTTATCTGCCATCAGAAGAATCCAGCAGAGACCCTCAGGAAGCCAGCAGAGTGCAGCAGGAAGTGCCAGAAGACCTCTGAATGCTGCAGAGCCCTTCCAACAGCTGCAGGGATCTTCAGAATGGCACCTGCGACCAGCATGGAGCCCTTAAACATGGCCGGTGGATGCTGCTGCCATCAATTTTAAAGGGGTGAGTGCTGGTCGCAGGTGCCGTTCTGAAGGTCCCTGCAGCTGTTGGAAGGTCTCTGCATAGCGGATAATGAGGACAGATGCAGATAATGAGGTAAGTAGCAGTTCTGCCCCTCCCAGGCAAGTGAATTTGCAGATAGCGTATTTGCATATAAGGAGGACTGACTGTGCAAGCTTACTCCAGGGTAGCCTCCCAACAACCCCAGGACTTAGCGCTTGAACCCAAGCCATTCGCCTCCAACTCCAATGCTCGAGCCATTGGTTCACTCAGCAGCAAGAGCTTCCCCCTGTCTCGTTTCCCACATGCTGAAAGGGGACGGCTCGCTTTCTCATGGCGGGAAACTCAAGAACCTCGAGGCGAGGCCCGTTGTTCCCACTGGCTTTGCGTCAAGAGCGGTGACAACGACAACGGAGAGCCCAAACCCTTTCCCCTCAGCCTTGACACTGGCGGTTGCTCCCTCAGAAATATCTGTTGCCATGGTTTCCCCAAAGATAACACAGTTCACCCCCCTCCAGCTCCCCTCCCACCACCCCCAGCTGGCTTAACCTTGTGGCGGCAAGGATGACGCGAGTCTCCTTTGGAAAGGCCACTTCGTGTAGCTATGGAAACAGTTAACTTGTTTTTTTTTTTACCTCAAGGGTTATTGGAACGAGACAGGCTGTTGTCCTCCGTGGGGCCTGGTGCTTCCCTCTCTGGTCTCCTGACCAGATGTGCAGGGAAGAGGCTCTGTGTGGGGAACCAGTCACCCATCGGCTCAAGTCTGCGGCCTGCAATGGTTCCATCCTTTCGTTGGCTCCAGGCATGAGCCTCGTGGACAGAGAAGGGGTCAGGGACTGTGGGCGCTATCCTAAGCAGTGTTGGATTGGAAAGGCCAGCTGGCCAGCGCCAAATCCAACGCTGCTTTGGGGAGGCTGGAGCCTACTGTACCTACTCTAGGGGAGGCTCCAGCCTCCCCAATGCGCTCCTCGGATCTGCGCCTGCTAAAGAGCAGGCTCAGATCCAAAGAGACCACGCGGCCCAAATTGGGGCTGCGTGGCCTCCTGGACGGGATTCGGATTCGGCCTTATGGCCAAATCTGGAGCCCACCCTCACCCCGCCCACAATCGCCCTCCCCCCCCCCCGCCAATCCCCATCCCAGAACAGGACAGAGCCTCCCTCACACCAGCCGGCTTTGGTCGGCGCAAGGGAGACTCCCCGTCGGCGCTCTCAATCTGACGCTACTCGTAGGATCGGCTTGAGAGCTTTAGCACAGACGTAACTGTGGCACCCCCCCCCCACGTCAGTGCTAATGACGTAGCGTCAACGCAACAGCGTAGTGTCAACGCAACAGCGTAGCGTCAATGCAACAGCATAGCGTCAACGCTACGGGGCAGCCAGGGTTGTGGAGTGTGTGAACACAGCCCATTTCCCAAAGTTTCCACTCGCACCAAAGGCAATCTCTGACTGTGAGCATCGGACATACGCTCCAGCCCAATGATGGTCCCTACATGCATGTTCATCACTTCATAACTGCAACCTCATTGCTGATCTCTTTGTACGTGCATGCTTTGTGTGAGTGAGGGCGCAATCCTAACCAACTTCCCAGCACAGTCGTAGCTGTGCCAATGGGGCATGTGCTGCATCCTGCAGTGGAGTCGTAGCCATGGAGGCCTCCTCAAGGTAAAGGAATGTTTGTTCCTTCATCCTGGAGTTGCATTGCCCTTACCCCAGTGCTGGAAAGTTGGTTAGGATTGCGCCCTGAATCGTAACAGATCTAACCACGGATAAACGGCAGATGCAGTGCTTTTCAAGGAGGCAAGCTTCAAGTTCAGTTAGCCGTCATCATGGTCCAGATTTTCTGCCCCCTTGTTCCTATACTATATTTCTCCAGGACCTATATTTTTCAAGGTCAGATACTGCAATGCACTCAGAGAATAATCCTAACCTGGAGTTAGGCTGGCACAGTTAAACCAGTAGTTTGGCTAGCACAAGGAACACCATCCAGTATGTTAGGATCACTCTCGGAGTCAAAGAAGCCAGTATACAGATGTGCGCCATCCTCCCTGACTCCAAGGGTGATCCAAATGCTCTTTACAATGGCTCTTGTACCAGCTAAACTACCAATCCAGGTTAGGATTGTGCCCTTAATGTGGGGATGACTTTGAAGTGTGTTTGGAAATTTACTTAGTTCTAATAACAATAACCTGATTGTTATCTGGTGCAAGGCTATTTGATGCAAGGCTACTTTAGATTGATTCTAGGCAGCGTCACTGTTTACCCATTTGCTTCTGAGCCCAGTTGGAATTGTGAGTCTGAATGTTTCACAGGCTTAACAGCAGTCATGCATAACAGATGTCATGCAGGGGGTATGCAGGGGTACACGAGTACCGGTTCCTAGGATTACGGCTGGCCCCGCCCATTCGCCCGCCCACTCATCGACTCCGCCCCCTGCAACGTTTGAATTTCCTGCATGTCTGAGTTGCCTGCACGTTCTCAGAGCCAGGCAGGCAGGCAGGCAGCGAGCGGAGCCTTGCCTTGCCTTGCCACTGAAAAATGAGCTGCTCTGGGGTTTTGGAACTGTTGGGTCACTTTAACATGATGCCAGGCCTCCTTAACATGTTCTGGGGGTGCTGTGGAATACTGTTGCAACTGTTGGGTCAGTTTAAAATTGTCTGAGGCCTCAAAAAGGGCTTTTTTCATGTCACTTCCTGCCACAACATCACTTCTGGCTTATGACGTCACTTCCGGTGGGCAGGTCCCAACACGTGCCAATCAAAAGTGAGTACCTGTTCTTAAATCATTTAGATGACACCACTGCTTAACAGTCTGGGATCGGATTCTCTTCAACACCACTTCTTCTATGAACCTGTTTGGATGTTCCCTGAGGACAGTGCCCCTGCTGTCTGCGGCATGGCAGGTGGGTGGCAATGAGAACCTAGGTTGGGAAATGCCCCCCCCCCAAGGAGGTCTGGACCACAGCTGGTTCCTCAGAGTGAGGCTGGGACTTAGCTTTGTGGCTCACTTAATGTGACCTCCTGTTACGCATTTATAGGAACTTTCATTTTATGGGATCATTCATTCTAAGGATTTTCCTTAGCCCTACCTGGAGATGCTAGGGTTTGAATCTGGGACATGCTGCGCACAAACCAGGTGCCTGAGCACTGAGAAGCAGCATGTTGTGTGCCTGGATCCTGTTTTCAACCGAGCGGCTACTGTGTCCACAGCAATTATATCCCACATGTTGTTATACCAACTCCTAATTGAGGGCAGGTGTTTGTTTTTCCATTTCTGTGCTAATTAAAATCGGGCTCCTACCAAAAGTGCCCTCGTGTCCCTGGGAAGCATTCTAAGAACACAGACCAATTGAACACACACACACACACACACACACACACACACACACACACACACACA
>JAJKFI010012971.1:0-24836 GCA_029204185.1 Lerista edwardsae
ACACACACACACACACACACACACACACACACACACACACACACACAAATCTAAAAACTGCCCTGCCCTCCAACCAAAAGCACTGAACCAAGACCAGAACAAGCTCTTCATGCAGGCATGGCTTAAAATTAACTGTAAATCAAATGCAAGAAATGGCCCCACAAGTGTAGCCCAGTGCAGAGGGCAAAATGTTGCCCCAAAAGTGACATCACAACAGGTAGTGACATCATCACTGTATTTCCATTTTTTTTTTTTGCCATAACCTTGGATAGAGTAAAGGTATTACACTCTGGTTTGTTTCATTGCATTCTGCATTAATTAAATTACCTTTCCAATGATATATCACACAATTGTATCATTCATACATACCCAGGTTTTTACCATTTTGGCCACTAGTGTCAAGCTCAGCTTGTTGCCCCCCTAAAAGTTTGTTGCCCAGTGCAATTGCACCCCCTGCATTTCTTTAGCTATGCCCCTGGATTTGAATCCAGAAGGCAGTCCTTTCTAAATGGGACGTGTCCATTCTAAAATGAGCCATTTCTATACCTGGGCAGGCTCATAACTAGATATTCTGCCTGCAGGAATCAGTCCACACACATTCAAAAGGACAGGCGGGGAGATTATTGTAAACAATATTTCAGTGGATGTTCACAGTGTGGTGCATGTCAGCATTCAGATGGGAATATCAAAAGACCTCAGACACATTTTGTGCATGCCAAAACCGAGGTCTACCAGGGGATACTGACAATCATCTAAATGTGGCGATCAGGATTCATGTGTGTGTGTGTCCAGAAAGTGGGAAAATCTGTATATGCCTCTGGGCATCTCCAGGTTCCATGGAACAGAGTGGAAGCTGCCCACCTACTGAGCCAGACAGAACCTTGATCCATCTGGTAGTGTACTGTCAACCCTGAATGGCAGGAGCAGCTCTCTAGGGTTCCAGATTAATGTCTGCGCCAATCTGACTTGAATCTTTTGCATGCAATCCAATGCTTCACCAGTGAACTGTGATCTCTTCTCAAGTCCCCCAGTATCGTGAAGTAGTAGGAATCGAGGGTGGGTTTTTTCCAGCTAAGCACAGGCACCCACATCCCAAACCTGAACTCCATCACCCAAAAACCGCACTATAGTCAGAACACTAGGGGTATTCCCGCCAAATCAGAACCCTCTTTGCCTTCACCTCCCTTGGCAGGATGCAAAACGCTAAACAATAAAATGCAGCTGGAAAGCAAACACAATGACGAGGAAGCCATGGGGAAGAGCGAACAAGCGTGCTCCCCCCCCCTTCCCATAAATCAGAAATTCAGACTGGTGTGAAGATGTAATTGTGCCTGGAGCTCAGAGACAAGGAGAAGGAGTGAGGATGGGAGACGAGCGCCATAGCAACAGGTGTCTGTCGCATAATGGAGCCCTTTTCCATTTGGGCTCCTTGGCAGTGGCTGTCCTTATTTACGTGATCATACATAATTCAATTTTTTCATTCACACACATGAATGCTACAGGCCTGGGCTTTGAGCAGATTCAGGCTCCATCTGTCTTGCGTGTATGTGTGTGTGTGTGTGTGTGGCAGTGGGGTTGTGCAAAAGGCAAGGCACAGACTGATAACAGAGTCAAACATTTGCTTAACATCAGAGAGGAAAGGCCAGATGGCTGGGCTGTTTGAGGAGGCCTGGGAGAAAGGAAACTGGAGAAAGGGATGCAAAACATGGATACAGGTGAAATGGACCCTCCACTTTGAAGCAGGTTGGTTTTCTCTCCTCTCCCTGTGCGTCAGAGATGGCATCTGATTAAAAATGGTTAGGGAAGGGATTAAGAGTAAAATGGCAAAGGCTGTAATTACAGGCATGCCCCGGTATCCGCTGGGATTCTGTTCTGGACCCCATCGTGGATACCTGAAACTGGGGATACTGGGGACACCTTTTTTTAAAGATGGGGAGCATCAGTGGGTTTGCTGCAACGAAGTAAAAAAAGAGATTTGCTTAATCTTCCCCTATCTTTTAATAGGCATGTTATCACTGGATAACTGAAACTGTTGATACCGAAACAGTGAATACCAGGGCATGCCTGTATATCAAAATATGGCAAGATCACTACTGGATACGATGCAGTTGAAACACCCAGCTGTGGCTTGTAAACCCCAACCATGGTTTTGTAACCATCATTGCCTTAACAAACTATGGTTTGCGAGTGGTGGCCACCATATTTGAATCTGAAACCACAGTTGGAAGCTGGTTTACAAGCCACGGTTTAGGCAAATTGTGCTTTGGTGCTGCACCTGAACCCACAAACTATGGTGTGGGTCATTGCCCCACCCTTGGAAGTTGCTGTTTGGGATAAATAAGAACATAAGAAGATGCCTTCTATTGAGTAAGATTATTGGTCCATCAAGTTCAGTATTCTCTGCACCAACTGGTAAGAGCTCTCCAGGAGTTCAGAGAGGGTCTTTACTAGCTCTTCTTGAAGACACAAGAAATTTAACCTGGGACCTTACAAAATCAAGTTCCTGATCACTGATCTACGACCCTTCCCCAGATCCATCTAGCTATTCCCAGAAAAGGCAGTGAAAATCAAAGGAACCATGGCTTGGCTTGTCAAATGCCTGGAATACAAAAGTCATGGTTTGGAGTCTAAACTACAACTAGTACCAACAATAGGTTGACATTATATCTGAGACAATCCTTACAATAGCGATTGTACATGTAACCCCATCTTAAAAACAGGGATATCCACACCACTCTATTGCACAAATGTACAGGTATCTATATGCACATATACAATTTCTTGTGACTATACATGTGCCCTTTCTAAAAGTCAACCACTTGAAAATGCAGAAGACAGTTTACTACTGAACACACACTGAGAGCGCAATCCTATCCCCCCTTTCTGCTGGCGCTGCGCTCTTGCGCCGGCTGAACGCTGTCGCAAACGTGCCATAAAGCGCATCCGCGGTGGCGCTATGGCGCTGGACTGGCGCACGCAGCAGCGCCAACACTTGGGTGCTGCCGCAACCGTCAGCAGTGCTGGTCATGCGCCAGTCAAGCATCAGCGGTTCTTGGTCAGCGCAGAGCCTCCGCGAGGGCATTCCAAAGGCGTTCCGGGGGCGTAACTGGGCGGCACAGTGGGCAGAGATGGGGGGTTGTGACGCAGGACAGCCGTAGTGCCAAATCCTAAACCCCGTCCCCGGCCAGGGCGCCCCCGATTCGGGCTGCTCCTGTCCACGTTCCTCTGCGCCTGCTATTTTGCCAGCGCAGATCCGAGCAGGCCTGTAGGGGTGACTGGGGCTTGCGTGAGTGCAAGGGGAAAACTTCCCCTTGTCCTGCACATTGCTGCTGCTGCCTCCTAATGGGCTTTAGGATATAGCCTTGCTATGTTGGTTTTACAAGGCTGGCATAGTATAGGATTGGGCTGCCCGTATAATGCGGGCATAACTGTACTGATGTCTGGCTCAATAATCACATGTACACCTAATCAATATTTAATATAATGATGTCTAGCAATGTCCATCCCAACAGTCAAGAGCTTGTATATTCACAAGTAAATTTTATTCAGCAAAGGTCTCTGGGTTTAAATAAAATTGCTTTATTGCTTTACTTTAAATAAAAGTACATTGCTTGTGATTCCAGTCTGTTTTAGTTCTTCAGTTGACCCCAGCTGAGGATTAATGAGAAATTGCCCTTTAAATAGCCCCTCTGTGCATTGCCCCGTGTGTGTTTCTGTGCCCACAAGAGGGAGGTCTTTAATAATTTTCCATCATTTTTTTTTCCTTTCCTTTTTTATAAGTGGAAACCATCCTGGGAGGTTTCACTGAAAGGCTATTTAAGGGGCAATTACTCACTCATTCACTGATCAGGATCAACAGAAGCAATAAAAAGGGCTGATGCTACAAGGAGGAAGTGATTGATTTAAAGGCACAGGAGTTCCAGAAAGCCCTAATAGTTCTTTGTCTAGCTACACTGGGCAAATTGGAGCTGCTACTGCATTTAAACACACACACACACACACACACACACACACACCCCAATAAACTCCAATCAAGTCTGGAGGAAAAAAACAAACAGCTGGTGAATGTGGCAGGAAACACTGGAAATATCCCAGCCACTAAAATAGTCACTTATTGGCAACCCTATTTGGCTTTGTGTGTAAAACCAACCTTAGGCTAGTGAAGCAAAGGTGGTTCTTGTACCTTTGACAACAGGTGAAGAAGAGATACCAATACCAACCAGAGAAAGCCAAGCAGGTGTGTGCCTGGGCATAGGTGGGTGTTCCTAGGGGGGGAAATGCTACATTTTGAAGGAGCAAGAGCTGCTATGCAATGCATGCCCTCCCTCTCGCATCGAGAGCCATTCGCAACTCAGAGAGCAAAGCCTTCCGAGTCAGCTCTCCAAGCTGATAATGGCTTCGGAGCAGCGGTGTCATGCAGCCAGAACGCTGGGCAGGAGGAACGGGTGAGCGGCAGCCCACCCTGGGAAGATGGCGAAACGGACCGGAACGCAACAGGCAGGCTGCCGCTCACCCGTTCCTCCCGCCCAGCGTTCCGGCTGCATGACGCCGCTGCTTTGGAGGCTAGTGGGAGGGGCCACGTTCCACAGGAGCTCAGGTTCCTGCAACACTGTTTTGCCCCCACTCTAGGAATGCCACTGCATATGGCCTAGACTGAGGAAACACACACACACACACACACACACACACACACACCCCTTTAGTTGAAATTGTGCCATTTTTTGGTGTCACGGTTCCCTACATTTGCGATCAAAAGAAGGCAGCCCAGGTTTGGGGGACTTCCTTTGCTTTTCTGCAGAAGTGGCAGGGTCCAACCAATTGGAGCCATGCAAAATAGTGGCCGGGGGCAGGGGGGGGGCTTGGATGCAAAATGGTGGCTTGTGAGAAAGAGTCACCATTTTCTACTGTACCTGCATGAACCACATACTGGGACAACCTGCGTGCCCAAGTACAAACCTACATTTGAATGGCTACAGATCCGGTATTCAAATACGAAACTCCTAAGCCGATCACTAGAGCTGCATAAAGACCTGGGCAAAGGTTATAATAATCCTGTTTTACCAATGAAGAATACTGAGGCTGAGAGGTATGCACTTAACACAAGATATGAGAGAGAGAGAGAGAGAGAGAGAGAGAGAGAGAGACTGGCTAGTGAAGTACTGGGAGGTACTTATGGTTTCATTGTTGGAAACATGTACTAACACTCACTATTCAATGCATGAGCATGCACACAAAACTGGTACAGTTTATTTGCATAGACTGAGAGTGCAGTCCTAACCTGGAGTTAGGCTGGCACAGTTAGGCCAGCAAAGTTTGGCTGGCACAAGGGATACTGTAAAGCATACTTGGATCATTCTCCAAGTCAGAGAGGCCAGCACACAGACATGCACCATCCTCCTGACTCCGAGAGTGGTCCAAACGCGCTTTACGGTGGCCCTTGTGCCGGCCAAATGTGGCTGGCCTAACTCCCGGTTAGGATTGCACCCCTACTCCTATCTCCTTAACAGCAGCCTGTTCATCACACCGGAATAAAGTATAGCAAATTATTCTGATCGCTGCGTCTCCAGTTCAGACAAAAGTGTCACCTGCCTCATTTACCTGAAAGACTAGTCTGCACCCGTATCCTGGCCATGCATCAAGTCCACCTACACAGACCCTGCTCTAGATGCCGTACCTTCCGAAATGAGCTGTTTGAATATTGCAAAGAATTCTCAGCAGTGGCATCCAGATTACCATGAGTGCAAAATCCTCCTAAGGGAATCTGTTAGGCACTACAAGGTAACTGCATTAGAGTATGAAGTATATTGTTTGAGCATCGTTGATGGTATTTATTTGAAAACGTTTTTAAGCATGCAGACCTTGCTGTGGATTTTTTGTTGTTGTGAATTATTGCTCTTTGTATTCAGATTTTGTTTGAAAGCTTTGTTTGAAGGG
The DNA here is from genome assembly GCA_029204185.1 of Lerista edwardsae. Lineage (NCBI taxonomy): Eukaryota > Metazoa > Chordata > Lepidosauria > Squamata > Scincidae > Lerista > Lerista edwardsae. Next base: position 5,935 of record JAJKFI010012971.1, read on the forward strand.
TTTTAGAACAATACTGGTTGTTAGTTCTGTCTGTGATCAGAAACATCTTCCGGGTCCTGTACCAGAGATGTCAAACATAAGGCCCAGGAGCTGGATGCAGTCCATGGAAGCTCTTTATCCGCCCCCATCAGCACCCCAGCTGCTGAGCGGTGCTGGGGGGGGGTGTCACTGCTGAAAAGGCAGCCCCCATGATAATTGGACTCTCCCATATCTTGAAAATATGATCAAAATTTGCATATTTTCTCTTCAATTTACAGCTATGAGTTCCTAAGCATGAAAAAAAAGTATTTATTTCTGGTCATGGCCTGCTTAATGACATCACTTCCTGCTTAATGACATCATTTCCTATTCATACAAGCTATTCATACAAGCCCATACAAGGGCAGAAGGTCTGGTTGAGAGTGTGAAAGCCGCAGTAATTGCCCGAAGATAAGACCTGAAGGTTGCTAGTTTGAGACCACCAGAAGTTTCCGTGTGCGGCAGACCTCGAGAATGCGGCTGATAAGCTGTCTCAGCTGCCTGTGAGCGGGGGAGTTGTGCTGGACGGCCAGCTGCTCTTTGGTGAGAGCAAAGAAGCTGATTATCAGCCAGTGGAAGGCAATCGTGCGGCGAGAAAGAAGGACTGGACGATAAAAGTGTCATCTGCATGTAGTTGTTCTTGAAAGATTAGAACTTTGTGATTTGTTAAAAACCCTTGTGGTTTAGAAAATGCCTGCCTATGTAAACCGCCTTGAATTAAAGTCAAAGGAGCAATCTGATGACCAAGAAAGGCGGTATATAAATACCTATTATTATTATTATTATTATTATTATTATTATTATTATTAAACCCAATGTATGAAATGAGTTTGACACCCCTGTACTACGCTGACAGAAAGCTGTGGTACCAATATTTATTAAAGTCAAAATACAGCATACCTCAATGTCAGAACCTGCCAGCTCCCAGCGCTGGAATCAGATGAAACTTTCTCCTCAGAGGAGGACCCTGCCATGGGACCAGGAACAGAATCCTTCAGGAGGATGCTCCACCCAGAATCAATATATGCCCCAGCTGGGCTCACCTTTCAATTCCACAATCAGCACTGAGATCTCAAGAACAGAGATGCCAGCAAGCCTGACCTTCAAGTTTGACCCAATGGTGCAGTGCTGCTCACCTGGCAGCATGAGGCATCCCATTCCAGAGCCCTAATCAGGAGGGAGGATCCTGACCTTCAGTACAGTCAGAATCAGGGCTGACTAGAACACCAGGAAGAGGGGGGAGTTGCCCTGTCTACAACACTCCCCTGGGCCAGCTCCTCGTTCTAGCTGCTCCCTGGGTGGCTCAACCACCCCTCCTCCGGGCTTGGTCCTTTGATTTTGCATAAACTTTTCTGACACTGCTGGAAAGCTCCCCTTCCTTGTCATCCAATGGAGAAGGGGGGCACCCAAGGACATCTATACAGATGGGACTCTTTGCTCCAGAGACCCTTTGCAGGCCCCTAATCTGAGGAGGGTAACAACCTGGCCAAGGTGCTTCTCTGTTGCAATGCTCCATTTCTGGAACACCAGCTGCAGGGAGGCATCCCTGGCCTGACTTTCTCTTCTGGGTCAACTGAAGACCCTTTTGCATTTGTTTAACTTAGTGGTATTCAAACTTTTAAGACTAGGACCCACTTTTTAGAATGGCACTTGTGTCAGGACCTATCGGGAGTGATGTCATTAACCTGGCAGTGATGTTGTGGCAGGAAGTGACATCATCAAGCAGGAAGTCCTGTCATTGTATCATAATAAAATGATACAATTTGGCATTCACGGACCGCAGCAATTTGGACTGCAATTGAAATATCCCTGACGGAAAGCAAGATTAGGACAAAATATTAAGTAAAAACACTGAACTAAAAACATTTTTTTTTAAAAAGAAAACCCTCACTTGAAAATTCTGTGAACGCTCACAAAAGGCATGTAACAAGAGTAAAGTGTGCAGTTTCCAAGATGGCTGCTCCCAGCTTTCTGTGACCCACCTGATATCAGGTCCCGACTCACAGTGGGTCCTGACCCATAGTTTGAATAACACTGGTCTAACTGACTATTTCATCTGGCTTTTTTTCTTCTCCGACTTATGTTGCTTTATCATTTTTACCAATGATTGTTTTCCTGTAAGCCTCTTTGTGAAGGCTCTTTTAAAGCAGCATACCATGATCTTAAACGGAACAAATAAAAATAATGAAGACAATTTCTGAACTGTCAACGTAAATTGCAGAGGGGGGGCTGTGCAAAAAGTTGGCATCGCTACTCACCCTATTTGCCAGGGAGAGCTGCCTTCAGCTTCCCTCTCCGGTTGCTTCCTGGGAGCCGCAGGAATCCTGATGTTTACTGCTGTGGCACCATAATCTTGTAATCTCACACTGGCAGAGAAGGGAGAGCAGATTCCTCCTCTTCCTCCCCCCTCCCCAATCTACTGCCATTGTCAGGGAATAATGAAACTGACAACAGAGAGACACATTGCAGAATGCCCATCATTATTCTAATTAGCGGGCTGTGTGCTTTGCTGACGGCAGAGAAGGAGGAACGTTGAGCTGGAAAAATTTTTATATATAATTGAACAAGCAAAGCTAATGGGATAGGGTTGAGAGACTCCATATTGTGCCGAGAGAGAGAGAGAGAGAGAGAGAGAGAGAGAGAGAGAGAGAGAGAGCGCTCATGTGCTGAACTTGGTACTGGAAACAGGAAACTAGGTTTCTGCTTTCTGATCAAGCCACTGCAGAAAGATGCTCTCCTCCCTTGTTATTCATTCATTTGTCAACTCTCCCACAACCGATTCTTTTTCCATTGCACACAAACACAGCATGGTGTCAATCCTTCCTTACCCTGCCATGACTCAGGGTACAATCCTAACCTAGAGTTAGGCCGGCACAGTTAGGCCAGCAAAGTTTGGCTGTCAAAAGGGCCACCATAAAGCCCATTTGGACCACTCCCAGGATCTGGGAGGATGGCGTACATCTGTGTGCTGGCCTCTCAGACTCCGAGAGTGGTCCGTATATACTTTATGGTTTCGCTTATACCAGCCAAACCGTGCTGGCCTAACTGTGCCAGCCTAACTCCAGGTGAGGATTGTGCTCTCATGCACCTAACTGTATTTCTCTTTAGGTAAAATTCAGCCTGAGTTTAAAATATTTGAGCTTGCTTGTCTGAAAAGTTCAGCGCGGCTTACAACATATGCAAGGGCGAGTGTTTAAAAAACAACCATAGCCATATCAAATAGCGTTGACGAGAAAAAAAGACTACCACCAAAATCAACCCAACACACAACGTTGAGGCATGCCTTAGACCCTGGAAAAAACCATCCAAGAGGTAGCTTTCCTGAGCCCTTCAGAAATGAGTGGCCACAAACAGGGGAAAGGAGCAATTGCAATTTTAGAAAATCCAGTTGCTGCCCCCCCCCCGTTCCTGGTTCGTTGCAGAGTTGCTACCGAGGCACCATAGTGACGTTTGATTTCTTGTGAATAACGATCTTGTTTAAATAAAGATAAACAAGCATTTCTGCATAAGCATAGAGGAATACAATGATAAAGAAGCTTGAAACGAATGAGAGAAACCAGAAGAAGCTGCTGGTACTGACCAAAGGATACTGAGCAAATGGCCAAGGCACATAGTTACAGAATACATCACAAAGGATACCAAGACGGATCACAGTCGCATTACGGTATCATAGAAATATCAGGAATGAATGTTAAAGGCTGTAAGGCGGAATTAACATCAATATCCATTAAGGGCACTAGAACGATACTGCTGGGAGGTATTGGTCCTGATCCACGAAGTGGCTCATCTGGTTAATCTTTGTCAAATTAGAAAATGAGCATGCTGGCCCCAATCATCTGCTTAAAATTAGCAACTAGCCAGATCTTTAAAAGTTTACCATTTCAGATCTTGTATAAGACAGAAAGTCTGATTCCCATAGGGTTTGAAGACTCTTTTTTTCTTTTTCCTGGCTGCAATCTGGCAAGAGAGATCAGTCTATCATGGGCCCTTCCAAAACACGAGGTTTTTTGTTTTGTCCAGCATAGAAATCAACCTTAAAAACTGAAACCAGAACAACAACAAAAGATAAAAGCAACACCGACAGATGGTGGAGCGGTTGTGGGCTTTGCACAGTGAAGCATCCGACATCTCTGTTTCCCAATGCATACACCTGGGGAGAATGACATACCTGTTCAAAGCAGAGATATTTCCAGCACTTCCGTGTCAGAAGAAGAAATGTGTAATGAAACTTTAAAGCAACTGACACTATCAACTTAAAACGGTTTGCATAATGATGCAAATGCATACATAGAGAGTGCTTTTGCATGTTCAAAGCACATGATTTGTGTTATTTTCTTGTAAGCTTTACAACTATCCTATATGTTAGGGACCAGTAGCATCCCTGGAGGGGGCAGGGCACTAGGTTTTGCAAGGCACCTTACCTTGCTGTGTAAACTGCTCTTCTCCCTCGCCATCGTGGCCATTCCAGGCTGCAAACGCAATGCAGAGGTGTCTCCTTCTCTTGCTCCTGCTGCCTGGAATGGCTATGACAGCAGAGGAGTGGTTAACATGGCGCAGTAAGGCTCTTTGTAAAACGTAGCACCCTGCCCTCCTTTAGGGATGCTACTGGTAGGGATATATCCTCATCATTGCAGATGGAGAGGGAAGGAGGCTACTACATGTTTTAATTCCCACCCTCCATGGAGCTCAACAACCCGTAAGAAGTGTTCTCACAGCAAACCTCTGGGCAAGGGTGATGGAAGGAGGTCAACCAGGCTGGGCATTGTCCAATAGCTCACACCATCGGAGTTGCCTGAAGCCTCAATACCAGCAGCAGTGGTAGGCATCATGCGCAGGTGGGGACAGGTGTCACGAGGGTTCCGACACTGGCTGATCAGGATATGCCAGCGGTTCCCGAAGCGTGCATCGCCACACCCTTGGGCATCTCAACACACTCACAAAGGCACAGCAGGATGTGCCCAGTGGCCCCTCCACCACCATCTTGGAGCTCACAAAATCTCACTGGACTTGGGCACCGCCATCTTGGATCTCACCAATTCTCACGAGATTTGGGCGCTGCCATTTTGAATCTCACAAGATCCAAGATGGTGGCATCTCGTTGGTCCAGGAAGCAGGGGCTGCAGCGTGTCGTGACCCAGGTAGGTTTTGGAACCAATGGGCTAAGCAATAGTTCTAAAACAACTATTAAGCTATGTGGCAGACCGGCAATTTGAACCCAGGTCTTCCAAATCCATATCCAATACTCCAAGCACTACACCATCTTGGCTCAGAGAGCATGGATTGCCACAGGTCGCTCAGTGAATTCCCGACAGAGGTGATATTCAAACTTGGGATTCCCCTGCTCATAGCTCACGTGCTTGCAGTGCAGTGGTTAGATGCCCGGCCTGGGGAAAACCTGGGTTCATTTCCCCACTTGGTCATGCAGCTCACTAGGTGACCTTGGGCTAGTCACCATTCAATCTCACAGGGTTGTTATGAGGCTAAAACTGGGGTGAAGATCCATGTGCACTCGGTCCTCTTTATATGTGAACTCGCTATCTGAGAATTTGCTTAGCTGCAAGAGGCAGACTTGCTACCCACCTCATTCTGTGTACCTCATTATCCACTATGCAAAGATCTTCTGAAGCCTGCAGAAACCTTCAGAATTGCACTTGCGACCAGTGCTGACTCTAAAAGGCCAGCAGAAGCATCTGCCGGCCATGTTTAAGGGATCCATGCTGGTCGCAGGTGCCATTCTGAAGATCCCTGCAGCCTCTGGAAGGGCTCTGCAGCATTCCGAGATCTTTGGGCACTTCCTGCTGCACTCTGCTGGCTTCCTGGGGTTCTCTGCTGGATTGTTCTAATGGCAGATAAGGTACCCCTTGAACCTAACTCCGTTCATCCCATAGGATCAATGGTTTGTCATCTGCAAATTTGCTGTCCCCAGGATTTCCAGGAACCTAGCCCTAGCAAATAACGAGGACTGATTATATATCAAATGAAATAATTAAACCCCGGTCATGTTTACTCAGAAGTCAATTTCACTGTATTCCTCTGGGCTTGCTCCCTAGTAAGCATGCCAGCCACTGCTCCGCACCAGCTCTCCATGGCATTTTACAAGCACCACTGAAGTAGGGCTGTTAAACCAACTGATCTCACCGCATTGGGTCTCACTGCATTGCCTTTCCTTCAGGGTGATGCACTTCCTTTTCCATCCCATTCTTAAAAGTTTCTTCACTGAGTCACTGTCATCGCCATGCTGTTAACTTTTTAGGGTTGCTTATAAAATCCATTCGGAAGTTATTGCAACCAAAATCAGAGGCAAATCATTTCGGTGCTCCTACTGTTTACAGCGAGTCTCATTCTACCCAGGGTCAGCCTTGGGGTGATTCGGCTGAATCGGGCCTCCCACTTTGGAGGGGCCCCACAAGCAGAGGCGGATCTACAAGGAGGGCAAAGCTCTAAGTGTTGCAAGAAGCCTTACCCTGTCATGTAAATCCCTCCTCTCCCTTGCTGCTGTAGCCAGTAAGCAACGCCAAGATGTTGATTTTCCCTGTGAGGATTGGCTAAAACAGTGCAGGAGAGGAGTGTTTTCCACTGCAAGGTAAGGCTTCTTGCAAAACTTACAGATTTGCCCCCCCTTAGATCTGCCTCTGCCCACAAGACTGCCAGCCTGCCATTGAATCATCCATGCGGAGGCGCTGCCAACAGAGCACTGGGCGGCCTCCTTCCCACCCACCCCTCAATCCGTACGGCTCAAAACGGGCAGTTGGTGGTGATGTCCTCATGTCACCACCAACTACTTCCATGCGCTGCGCTTTCTGCATGGCACCATCACTGCTGGGATCACAGCAGCTGCAGTCTCCACGGGGCGAGGGGGCGGCACACAAATGCTCTCCATTGGGCACTCCTGGGGCCGGCCCTGAATGTACCTCTTCCTCAGCTTTTAAGATGTGCCCACAAGTCATCGCTTTATAGCGATAATATAATATTGGCTAATATTTATAATATTGGCTGTTTTATTCTCAACCCCTTTTTTAATTACCCCAAGCGTGGAATTGGCCTTCTTAATTGCTGCCGCACACTGGGTTGACACCTTCATTGAATTGTCCACCAGCACCCCAAGATCTCTCTCTTGAGCTGTCACAGACAGCTCAGAACCCATTAGCCTATAGGTGAAGTTTTGGTTTTTCTGGAAGAAAAGCCCATCGTGGGCTATAGGCAATGATGGGTTGTGCAACCTCCTTACATTAGTAGTAGGCTACTTCAGAGTACTGGGTGCAAGGGAGTGGGAACAGGATGCAGGCATCTTGTTGTCTCATTCCTCCCTGGGGCACCTGGTGGGCCGCTGTGAGATACAGGAAGCTGGACTAGATGGGCCTTTGGCCTGATCCAGCAGGGCTCTTCTTATGTTCTTACAGAAGTGATGCTCAAACCTTTTCACAACAGAACCCACTTTTTAGAATGACAATCTGTTTGGGACCCATCAGAACTGGGACCCATCGTGGCCAGAAGTGCCATCATTGTGAGCCTGCTGCTTTCCTGATAGTGCAGCAATAAATTGGGTTATTTCTCAGTCAGTTTCCAATACCAATCAGAAAGGGAAAAAAACCTATTTACAAGCAAAACAACTGCACTGTCCTTCCCCTTTCCAGCATCCCATCTTTCCATATTTTCAATATGGCTGCTCTAGGTGCTTTGTGACTCATCTGAAATTGGCTCGTGACCCACTGTTGGGTCCTGACCCACATTTTGAGAAGCACTGCTTTATAGGATACTTTTCTCGACTGAACTCTAGGTACAGCATCTGATTTTGCCAAGTTGTCCATACTGATCAGATCACGAGGGACAGATTCAGGGGTGGGGACCCCAAGCACTTACCTGGGCATGGAGGGCACCGAGCCTTTCAGTTCCTCTTAAAACTGAAAACAATTCTTTAGCAGAAGCAGTTGCTTTTATTTGCCACAATGAGAACGGACGCTGCTTTGCAGACTGTAGTACGCAAATGGATCGTCTTATACGGCAGGAATAAACCATGCGTATGGACGGTGCACCAAAATTGTGAAAGGGTTAATAATGATACAGTGAAAGCAAAATAACCCCAAACCATTAAGGTCCTCAAACATTAAACAAATGGAGGGGGAGACAAAGATGTTTCTCTCCTGGGATGCGGACTACGGCCAGCCCTGCAAAGCGTTCAGAAAAAATATCTTCCTTGCTTGGTTCTGTTTCACTGGTACTGAGTGATAAATACTGATGCAAATCTTCCGCTACACATGTGCTACCGATACTGAGGCACTGTCCTCCTGAGATTTTTTTTTTCTTCCAGAATGCATCTTTACATATTGAGCAGCGTATAACAAGGCTGAATCTTATTGAGGGCCTTGCGGCAGCAGATTTTGCACACCAAGTCCCGTGTCGGGTCGATGTTGTAAAAGCCACGCCACTGTCACGTGCACAAGAACCACCAGGGCAAACAGCTGGAGTCCCTGCGGGCATCCCAGTTGCCCAGCCAGCCCATGTTGGTGCAGGTAAAGGAGTGGCAGGGGTGGTTCGGGTGAGGATCTGGGCAGGGAGTGGGCTGAACTGGAGCAGTTTCTGGGCAGGAGGGGGAGGGTCTGGGCAGCAGCAGAGGGCACCAAAATCATCCCCCCCTTTTCCAGGTGAAGATACTCTTTGAAGCTCCTTATGCCAGCTATTTAAGCTGGTGTAAGTATAAGGAGACCCATTGGTGCCCAGGCAGCTTACAGGGAGGTAAGTAAATGTACCTCTCCCAGGCCATCTGGTCTGTCGTCGTCGTCCCCATCAAATAGCATGCAGTGTGCACTCAATCAGTGGCCCTGCATGCTACGGACTGATGCGGATAACATAGGGCTGCCCAGTTCTGACAGCCAAAAATATTTTGTGAAATGGGTTGGATTGTAGAGAACCCATTCTTTGAAATGTGTTAACTTTACCGCACACAGATATGGAGAAAATAGTAAACTCCGGATGGCTTTCAAATCTATTCTTCACATCTTGTTCCTTCGGTATGTACTAACCTCTTCCGACCTTGAATCCTTCAAAACCAGGGAAATTAAATCTAAGCATCTTATGCTCACAGATGGCAGCTTAGCTGCTCTGGTTTTGGATCTTTAATTGCTCCCCCCCAAAAAAAAAAAAAATTGGCTGGGTGGGTGAAATAACTCTCCTCTGTTGTAAGTAACTTAAAGTTCTGTCTGGGCTGCAGCGCAATCCTATGTATGCCTACTCATGAGTAAGTCCTATTGCGTTCAAAAGGACTTATTATTCTTAAGTAAGAGTGCACAGGATTACAGCTTTATGGCCCGATCCTACGCTTCAGTGTGGGTAAAATGTACATGCATGTGCTGTTGCGCAAGTGCAGTATAGTGCTTTGGGACAGCATTACCAGCCGATGTGCCAACAGGAATGTCGGAGCCTTCCCATGTGTGCTGGAGCAGGGAGGGGCCAAGGGAGGGTGGGGAGGGAATGCAATGGAGTGGGAAAGGGTAATGACAGGGATGGGAGTGGCCGATCAGGCCCAGGAGGGGGCAGGATTTGCTGCACTAGTGCACCCCATATCCTATCCCCCTTCCTAGATTTAGGGTGCGATCCTAACCCGGCATTGCGCCAATGCAGTGCTCTTGCACTGGACCAGCGCTGCTGCAAACATGCCGTGAAGTGCGGGTGGGAGGAGTAATAAGGAGGTGCCATGGACAGAGACAGGGGTGGAGAAGAAACACGGCCACTGGGGTGTATCCAACCCTCCCCCGTCCCCGGGCTGGGCGGTCCCGATTAAGGTCCCTCCTGGCCACGTGGACTTGCGCGTGCTATTTTGCTGGCGCAGATCCGAGCAGCCCCATAGAGCTGGCTGGGGCTTACCCCAGGGCAAGGGGAAAATACCCCCTTTCCCCACGCTGAGCTGCTGCCGCCTCCTAACATTGCCCCACAGGTGAGCTGGCCTGCCTATTCCAGCACAGGTTAGGACTGCGCCCCCAATCTGCATGCATGAATCTACTCGGACTTGTGCCAGTGATGTTGTGCATTCAGGTGCAGGTTGATCCATAGTGGCTGCTAAGCCATATGCTGAAGAGACCTCCACCAGCCAACAATGCCCCCCCCTCGCCCAGGATGCAATAGAATCTATGCTGGTGCCACTGCATTGCTGCGCGGGAACTGAGGTCAGACTGGGCTGTTGATCCAGTTTCACTTTGAGTTTACTCATCTCCTTTTATCCAATAAACTGAGTCACTTGCTCAGTCTCAACTACTTCTGACATTTTCCCCCTCTCTAACTTGCCTCAGCTGTTCTTCCTTTCCCTTTAAGCCCTCTATCAGTTTCCCTACTGACCAAGCAGGTTGCATTTCTCCACTCTAAAAAAAACCCTTCTGCTGACTTTTCGGCCCCTTTCAGCTCTCAATCAATTTCTCTCCCTTTTTTCCTTTTATAACAGCCATTACAAGGGATGCACCAAGTAGCCTTAATTTTTCGTTTTCCAATGTAAAAATCATGTTTGCAGTTGCGGGCAATTGTTGTAAATATGGCAACAGGTTTACACACACATGCAAGGAAAAAAATGCAGCTGAGCGTTTAATATGTTGCGTAGTTCAGTCAATTGCACAAATAGGGAATGCTGAGTGACAGCTTTATCTTTTGAGAAACAGCCTGGCACTGTGTACAATAGCGATAAGAAATGGCGAGGATGATGATGATAAGAAATAAGGAATGGTGATAAGCGATATTCTGACATCATGCAAAATAACACTAATGAGTGGTGACACACAATAAGAAATGATTAGCAATAACTGGACACCACGTGAGATAGCAATAAAGTCCAAGGGTTAGAAATCCCACATAACCTTTTGGAATAGCAAACTGGAAACACACACACACACACACACACACACACACACACACACACACCTTTCTTTAAATGTAGGATACATGCATAGTCCGGTCAGACAGGTCTCTCTTTTTTGAAATTGTGACATTGTATGATGACGAGAAAATAGTAAAGATGGTTTACACTGTACCTCTTTTTAAAAGATACATTAAATGCATCAAGAGATGGCATTCCATTCACAAAATAAATGGGGGATGGAATATAATGGCACAATACAGAACATACCACTTGGATAGAATGAAGAGGTGTGAGAGACCAGCAGGCACATGGCAGGTGGCACAAATACTATCTGAGACATGAAACAGAAAAAAAGACAACTCAATGCAGTCTGGCTGGAAACAAAATTGCTCTCTGCTCTGCTTTGAAACTTTGAGGTTTCCACGCGTTACAAAAAATGAGAAAGAGGGGGGTAGAATTCTAGGCTATGCCATATCACACAATAGGTAAAGGGGTGTCATTTTTTTCCAATCCTCACCAGTGTTAAAAAGTTCCCTGCATGCAGTAAATTAGCACTTCAGGGAGAAAAAAAAAGTCTGGCTCCTTAATGTGCCAATTTACTAAATTCACTGAGCTTATGTGGGGGTGAGATCATGCTTGTTCCAGCTGCATTCTCTGCAGCTCACCCCACTCTGCATTCTCAATAACAACTAAAATACTGTACATCGTCAACACAAAAGAAGAAGCACCTGTAGCCTGATACTGAAGAAGATGGGTAGAATGGATTCTTTCTCCCAAAACTGAGGGTTTGTATTCAGTCTTTTGACAAAGACCAAGAGAAAAGGAAAGGTTAAACTATGGAAGGGAAACAAGTGCTGTTTTGTCAATACAGGGTTTTATTTCATTTGTCCATATTTTATGAGTTACATGGAAAGGGGATTATCTTTAAAGCAGAATTATTCTTAATACAACTGTTTTTCTAAGGGGTGTTCAGGCTTTTGCATCTGGTCAATGCCTGGATGAGAGACTAGCTGGGAAATGGAAGAAAGCGAAGATAGATGTTATGGAGTTGAATAACTGACCAGGGCTCAAAACAGACCCAGTGTATCTTTTCTCCCATGAGCAATCAGTCAGATGTTCCAAATTTACACCAAATAGGGTCTGAAGTACAAATCAAGCATAGAATAGTCTCGGTACAAAAAGAATAACGTTCGTTCATATTCACATTCGGTGAATCGATTCTGCAGAAACTACAATCAGTTCTACATCCTTTATCTACAGCCTTTATGCTCGCTCTTCTGCATCCATCCCATAGGGTTACGTTTCCATCAGACTTCCCACGCATTATTTATATATATATAAAGTACAATGAACTCACCTGCAACTGCAGCCAATTGCCTCCTTCCTTGTAAGTGGAAATCAGTGTCAGGAAGATGGCCCTGTAAAAATGAAGAGAGAGAGAGACTTTCTCCAGCCACATCATCTTTTCCCCAGTCTTCACACCAAGGGAGTGGTGCTGCCTCCCGTAAAAATTACGGCAACTGACTTTACTGCAGATGTCACCAGAATAGCTGACGCTACCTTGTGAGTTATAGCGTCTGATCCACTTCTCTCTCATTCGGCCTCAAAGCTCTTTTTAATACAATTATGATGTCCTTCTTCCTATTTTTCTTTCAATCAAAAGCCCCAAAGGTTGGACGCAGCAGTTTTTGAGATGCTGCTAGCACTATGTTGAGTTCAGGTCTCATAATATCAGGCAACAATGAAATAATACCATTGTAATCAACTTTGGAAGGTCAAAGACTTTCATACCCTTGTCTGGGTCATGGTCCAAAACAATGTCTGGATTGTGAAATCTAACCACAAAAACTCCAATTATGCTCCTTAGCAAGCAAGCATACACGTTCTCATGAGTTTTGTGCAAGCATAGATTTTTGCCCATCTAATCTTAAAAAAAAAAAATTACAACACACTTCTGGACATTTATTTATACATATTTGAGGGCAAGAACTGCTTGGAGCCCGCCTCTAGAGTTTTGCAGGTTGCAAACAAAGTCTATAAAGATTTCAGATAGGAGTCCACACCTGTCACTGAGAAAGGAGCTGGCCATGACTATAGTGCTGAAAGCTGTCCTTCAGCACTGGACACAGCAAACTGCTGGTGAGCTGTCCGCAGTAATGGTGCTGGCACTCAACAAAAATGCCTAGCTTCTCTACAAGGCTGGGCAACCCTAACCTGACTCAATAAGTCAACGTAGGTTCTGGTCCATATTTAGCGTTTTTTCCCCATTCTAGGGAGGTTCTATTGAAATTGTTTGTTACTATTCAAACAGTAGCAAGATAAAGGAATATCAAATCACCTTTTAGGCAATTCTGCACAATTGTGTTGCAGAAAAGATTACTCCCGTCCCATTAAAAGTTCATTTGCTGCCATGATATTCCCTCTCCTATTTGAAAGTCTGGGGATGCTGGAGTGAACTCAGAAAATAATCAGTAGAGGAACCGAAGGAGAAAACTTGAAAGGACAGGTCAATAATTTCAACACCTACATACAAACTCCAGACATCAAAAGTAATTCTCTCTGAATTGTCTGCATCTCTGTTTTGCTATCACATGTTTAAGAGTGTCTTCTAGGATTATTTCCACCTCTATAATTCATTGGTTGTGTGTTTACTCTCTTCCGAAAGGTTTTAAGGTTCTGTTATTTACTGAGCCAGAGCTGGCTTCAGTCTGATTGGTGCACTTTTCTCGGGTTGGCATTAGGGACCCCAAAAGGGAAAGAAATAAAGAAGAACTGGGTTGGCTCTAATGTCTGTTTAATACTGAAATCAAAAGCCTGGGCTTGAATTCTCCTCTGCAGCGACCATTTGACAAAACAGCAATCAGATAATTGGGAATGACAGTGACATCCAATGAAGCCCTTTGTTAGCTCCCAGGGTGCGATTGTTCTCCAATTCAATTTGCACTACAGAGAATTCAAAGAAAAACCATTTCCCCTCCCCTCTTGTAAAGAGAGAGAGAGAGAAAAGCCCCAAGGAAATGAAAAAAGAGAAAGACAGACAGACACAGAGAGAGAGCCTCCAAGATTAGATTAAAGCGAAATAACACAATCAAGTGTTTGCTGGATCCTATTATTAGAATTCAACAAGTCCTGCAAAGGGCAATTTGTCCTTCTGCAAGAGAGAGGATCCTGCGGTGTCATTAAAAAGCTTGAATCAAAAGTCAGAAAGGGGAGATGGGTGGTTCTGCAATATCTAAACAAACAAAAACGCATTTTATTTCCAAATGCTTTATATCTAGCTGGAAAAAAAGAGCACTAGAAGGAGGGAATCTGGCAACAAAAATAAAACAAACAAGAAGCATTTTTTTAAAAAACCAGTTTGGCTACCTTCATAGATGGAGAAAGGGAGATTTCCTCTTAAAATAAAGACAAGGTTGCTTTAAGATTTCTGAGACGTCTGAAATATTTTTTTTTTAAAAGAAAATTCAACAGGAGGCAAAGGCATCTTAGAAAGAATCCCACAGGAGGAAGTGGAGAGCAGGAATATGGAGAAAAAGAGAGAAGGCCACTGTGGGATGCAAGGAGGAGGCAGAACATCCCTCCTGATTGGATTCTCAAAGGAGTGGAAAGACCTCTGCATGCCTTTATGAAATGCAAAATATTAATGCCTCCCTCCTTGCCTTCCCTCAGGATCCACAAGTCCGTTTAACAATATAAGAACAAAGCCATTAAAAACAAAGTGTACTGACATAGAAGCCTCGGCAGTAAAAGGAAACTCAGAAAAGCAAAGAGGACATGGAGCAAGGAATTAACTGGGATTCCCCGAAGTTCTCTGAAATTGCAAGGTCAATACAGGAGCTATAGAGTAGATCCTGGGCTTCCATGAAAGAAGGAAGGGAGCAGTGGGGGCCGATGTTTTCCAGCATTTGTGAAAGGGCATAGCACTGGGGTGGGAGGAAGGAGAGATGCAAAGCCTGACTCTCCTGATAACTTTGGAGCCCAGGCTCGGAGCGAGAGAAGGACATCAGACTGCAATTCTCCCTGGCATTCTGCCCAGTGGCTTCAAAGGTAAGGTTGAAGGGCATATAAAGAATGCAAGAAGAGCCCTGCTGGATCAGGACAACAGTCCATCTGAACGAGCCTTTTCTTCCCAACCTTTGGGAAGCTTTGGCAATAACCTGAGACCATGCAATCAAGACCAAGGGTGAGAATTTCCAAGCGATGCTTAGCAATAGCAAGACAGACAAGAATTGGAAGGGGGTGGGGGGTGGGGGCTTCCAAGTGGAAAGATGTGTTCACATATTCCAAGACTGGGCAGGCAAGATGCCTCCCTGGGTTCCCACAAGCTCACATCCAAACAACCCTCCACTGTAGTTTGTCCGCAGCATTTGGTACTCCGAAGCGTAGAACTGATGTACAAAGAGATTCCATCCACCTAGAATGGTGAATCAAGATGATCCATTGAGTACTCCTATTTCCTCCCCCCACACACACACCCAAAACAAATCAAAGAAATATACACTTTTTTCTGATTGGCAACATGCTGTATACCTAAAATGGATAAATTCAAAAATCCACACAGGGCACAAAAGGAGCATTGATTGACTTCTGACTCAGGAGCTACAAAGCTCCAGCCGCCGCCACACCACACCTGTTGAAAGGCGAGCCAGTCTCACTGAACGCGGATCTTGTCCGCAACTGCCCTCCCTTCAAGAACACAGGCAGGAAACTTTTCTCCGCGTCCCCTCTAGCCTCGCTAGCCCAGGCCGAGCGACATCGATTTATTTGCCACAGTCCCTTGGGGAAAGGAGGAAGGAACGTGTGCGCGGGGTGTGTTTGGGGAGAAACCCCCAGAATTCGTCTTACCTCCAGTGCCATCTCTTTGGGGCGGATGAATGAATGAATGAATGAGTCGCACCGGAATGAATGAATCACATCGTTAATTCCCACGGCCTCCGGGAAGGAAAGGACTTCTTTCCGGCAGGGAGCTGCGAGGAAGGAGGAAAGGTGCCCCCCTCCCCGGAATGCTGCCTCTCATGGGGCGTGCATGCCTCTTGGCGTGTGTGTGCGTGCGTGAGTGTGTGTGTGTGTAAAAATCACTGTCTCTGCGTGAGGATGCGCTGGCACCCGAGTTCGACGCGTGTACAGGCTGGGCTGTCTGAATCGATCTTGTGCAGGGACCAGCGGCCACAGCAGGGCTGAACTTAGGGTCCGCAGGCAGGGCCCCCTCCCCATCTTTTGCTCAGGTGCAGAGACAATAGCCAGGTCTTCTCCTCCCGTCCTGTCTCTTTAAAGCCTCGCTCAGCCCACAGGTGGCCCCCCGTCACCGCCGCGGACATCCATGACGTCATCCTCCAAGAGGTGGAGGGGGGAGGAGTCCGCTTCAGAACAAAAGCCCGCGGCGTGGCCATGGCAACTGCGACTCTCAAATGTCATCAGCACGCGCGCGCTGCTTCCAAATCAGCCATTTTGGGGTGCTGCTCTCGCTTTGCGCCACCCTCCGTGTCTTCCACCCAGGGTTGGTGGCATTGGAATCAGTAGAGTGTCTTAGAGCCCTATGCATGTCTACTCAGAAGTAAGTCTCATTATAGACAACGGGGCTTGCTCCCAGGTAAGTGTGGATAGGATTGCAGCCTGTGTCTGCAAAGGCAGGAGTATTGCAGAGCTGTCCTCCGTCTGGACACAGGAGACTGGGTGCCTCTGCCCAGCTGGCCACCCAGTCGCTTCACCAGCCAGTCTCTCCCATCTAATCTTCATCCCCAGTCCTGTGAGGTAGGTTAGGCTGAGATGACTGGTGCAAGATCAGCCTGTGATCTCTAGGGCTAATTTGAGTATAGATTTTCCCACTCCTAGTTCAACCCACAAGAAGAACCACCAACTGTCTTAATATAAGAACATAAGAAGAGGAGAGGCTTAAGAAGAGGCATAAGAAGAGACTTGCTGGATCAGGCCAGGAACCCATCTAATAACTCACAGTGCCCATGGGAACACACAAGATGCAGTACCTGTATCCTGTTGCCACTCCCTTGCATCCGGCATTCAGAGACAGGTTACCTCTGACCTGGAAGTTGCATTTGCTTATAACTTGTGATGGACTTTTCCTCCCTAAATCTGTCCAATCCTCTTTTAAAGGCATCTAGGCTAGGTGCCATCACCACATCCTGTGGCAAGGAGTTCCACATATTAATTGCATGCTGTCCCATGAGCATGTGGGGGAAAAAAGAGCATTGTCAGCACCATCTGCAGGCTTCATCACCAGCAGGCTATCCCCCCAAAGCCAAAGTAGGGCAACACCTTTATCAAGACCCAGGGCCAGCTTTAAGCCAATGTGACCAATGTCATCACATCGGGCCCCGCGTTTCAGGTGGCCCTGCACTAGCAGGGTGAGCATATTGCCTATGGCTGCAGCTGGGATCTCTATAGGCTGTAAGTCAGTGGGGCGAGCAGAGCAGCTTTACCTTGGTCTCTCCCACCAGCCTCAGCCTCTGAACAGCCCAAGATGGGCCACCTGGAAGCAGTTGGTGGTGATGTTATAATATCACCACCAACCACTTCCACATGCCATGCTTTGCACATGGCACAAACAGAGCTCTTCTTGGTGAGTGGGGGGCCCCACAGGGAGGGTTGGGGCCCCCGCAGGAATGCCCCACATTGGGCCCCGCTGCTGCTTGGCATAAACAGAGCCCTTCTTGATGAGTGGGGGCCCCTGCAGGGAGGGTTGGGGGCCCTGCAGGAATGCCCCACATTGGGCTCCGCCGCTGCTAGAGCCAGCCCTGTCAAGACCAGTCAGGTTCAAGGGAGTGGTAACAGGATGCAAGCATCTTGTTGTCTACTGAGCTCCCTTAGGCCACTGTGAGATACAGGAAGATGGACTAGATGAGCCTTTGGCCTGATCCAGCAGGGCTGTTATGTAAAAGGCCATGAGCAAGCGTTGAGTTCATCGTTGTTCTGTACGTATTGATAACCTTTTCTTTTGCACTATTTGCTGTGCTGCTCAGTGTAAAATGATGCCCCAGAAGTGACATCACAATAGGAAGTGACATCACAGTTGCATAGAATGAAGATATTGCACTCCCATTTGTTTCATTGCATTCTGCGTGACATTCCACATCAAATGGTATATAACATGATGGTATTATTCATACATACTTTCACAATTTTGGCCACTAATGTCAAGCTCAGCTTGTTGCCCCCCTAAAGCTTGTTGCCCAGTGCAATTGCACTCCCTTGCACTTCCTTAGCTACACCCCTGCTTGCAGTGAGTTCCGTATCAATCTCACTCTTGCAGCAAGTTCCATGCTGCTGTGTCCATGCCACATGAGGTGTGGTGGAGATAGCCTAATGTCACGCCATGCTGCGAACATATGGTGTAAGTGACATCGTTGTAATACAGTACAGTGCAGTTTTTCTTTTGCACATTCGTCGTATTCCTTTTGGTGTTGTGCCTACCGCTAATTATAAATGTGACTGAGCAGCTTTGCTTGTAGGCAAAAGAAATCCTAACCTCCCTTGGGTAGTTTCTGCATACAGTACAATGTGACACTTCTTCGTGTGCCATTCAAGGAAGCATTGTTGTTCAAAGACCTTGATAGCTGGGCTGGAGTGCCCTTCACCCAACCGCATCTATATTCATTTTGTGGAAGGGCTCACTGAAATTCATTGTTTTCCGTGATGCTGCAATGCTTTATAAAGATAACCTAACAGAGAGATAAAAATTCTAGGCAGCCACAGAGCTGGTGACATCTTTACTAGGACCAGGCAAAATGATACAAACTGGTGGTAAGTAGCAGCTCGCAGACTTTTGAGATCTCCAGAGCTCTTTATGCAATAAACTGCATGCTTTGGCACTACTGTATCACTGCTTTGTTTAACAGCCAGCCTGATGAATAGTTCTGGAGAACCTGAAAGCTTGCTGCAGAGCACTTTTGTGTCATTCTGGTTGGTACCCAATAGAAGTATTGCCAAATTGTGGCTTTTGGGTAGCAAAGAAATAAAATGGGTATAATTGTGTGTGTGTGTGTGTGTGTGTGTGTGTGTGTGTGTGTGTGTGTGTGTGTGTGTGTGT
>JAJKFI010012972.1:0-24834 GCA_029204185.1 Lerista edwardsae
ACACACACACACACACACACACACACACACACACACACACACACACAAATCTAAAAACTGCCCTGCCCTCCAACCAAAAGCACTGAACCAAGACCAGAACAAGCTCTTCATGCAGGCATGGCTTAAAATTAACTGTAAATCAAATGCAAGAAATGGCCCCACAAGTGTAGCCCAGTGCAGAGGGCAAAATGTTGCCCCAAAAGTGACATCACAACAGGTAGTGACATCATCACTGTATTTCCATTTTTTTTTTTGCCATAACCTTGGATAGAGTAAAGGTATTACACTCTGGTTTGTTTCATTGCATTCTGCATTAATTAAATTACCTTTCCAATGATATATCACACAATTGTATCATTCATACATACCCAGGTTTTTACCATTTTGGCCACTAGTGTCAAGCTCAGCTTGTTGCCCCCCTAAAAGTTTGTTGCCCAGTGCAATTGCACCCCCTGCATTTCTTTAGCTATGCCCCTGGATTTGAATCCAGAAGGCAGTCCTTTCTAAATGGGACGTGTCCATTCTAAAATGAGCCATTTCTATACCTGGGCAGGCTCATAACTAGATATTCTGCCTGCAGGAATCAGTCCACACACATTCAAAAGGACAGGCGGGGAGATTATTGTAAACAATATTTCAGTGGATGTTCACAGTGTGGTGCATGTCAGCATTCAGATGGGAATATCAAAAGACCTCAGACACATTTTGTGCATGCCAAAACCGAGGTCTACCAGGGGATACTGACAATCATCTAAATGTGGCGATCAGGATTCATGTGTGTGTGTGTCCAGAAAGTGGGAAAATCTGTATATGCCTCTGGGCATCTCCAGGTTCCATGGAACAGAGTGGAAGCTGCCCACCTACTGAGCCAGACAGAACCTTGATCCATCTGGTAGTGTACTGTCAACCCTGAATGGCAGGAGCAGCTCTCTAGGGTTCCAGATTAATGTCTGCGCCAATCTGACTTGAATCTTTTGCATGCAATCCAATGCTTCACCAGTGAACTGTGATCTCTTCTCAAGTCCCCCAGTATCGTGAAGTAGTAGGAATCGAGGGTGGGTTTTTTCCAGCTAAGCACAGGCACCCACATCCCAAACCTGAACTCCATCACCCAAAAACCGCACTATAGTCAGAACACTAGGGGTATTCCCGCCAAATCAGAACCCTCTTTGCCTTCACCTCCCTTGGCAGGATGCAAAACGCTAAACAATAAAATGCAGCTGGAAAGCAAACACAATGACGAGGAAGCCATGGGGAAGAGCGAACAAGCGTGCTCCCCCCCCTTCCCATAAATCAGAAATTCAGACTGGTGTGAAGATGTAATTGTGCCTGGAGCTCAGAGACAAGGAGAAGGAGTGAGGATGGGAGACGAGCGCCATAGCAACAGGTGTCTGTCGCATAATGGAGCCCTTTTCCATTTGGGCTCCTTGGCAGTGGCTGTCCTTATTTACGTGATCATACATAATTCAATTTTTTCATTCACACACATGAATGCTACAGGCCTGGGCTTTGAGCAGATTCAGGCTCCATCTGTCTTGCGTGTATGTGTGTGTGTGTGTGTGTGGCAGTGGGGTTGTGCAAAAGGCAAGGCACAGACTGATAACAGAGTCAAACATTTGCTTAACATCAGAGAGGAAAGGCCAGATGGCTGGGCTGTTTGAGGAGGCCTGGGAGAAAGGAAACTGGAGAAAGGGATGCAAAACATGGATACAGGTGAAATGGACCCTCCACTTTGAAGCAGGTTGGTTTTCTCTCCTCTCCCTGTGCGTCAGAGATGGCATCTGATTAAAAATGGTTAGGGAAGGGATTAAGAGTAAAATGGCAAAGGCTGTAATTACAGGCATGCCCCGGTATCCGCTGGGATTCTGTTCTGGACCCCATCGTGGATACCTGAAACTGGGGATACTGGGGACACCTTTTTTTAAAGATGGGGAGCATCAGTGGGTTTGCTGCAACGAAGTAAAAAAAGAGATTTGCTTAATCTTCCCCTATCTTTTAATAGGCATGTTATCACTGGATAACTGAAACTGTTGATACCGAAACAGTGAATACCAGGGCATGCCTGTATATCAAAATATGGCAAGATCACTACTGGATACGATGCAGTTGAAACACCCAGCTGTGGCTTGTAAACCCCAACCATGGTTTTGTAACCATCATTGCCTTAACAAACTATGGTTTGCGAGTGGTGGCCACCATATTTGAATCTGAAACCACAGTTGGAAGCTGGTTTACAAGCCACGGTTTAGGCAAATTGTGCTTTGGTGCTGCACCTGAACCCACAAACTATGGTGTGGGTCATTGCCCCACCCTTGGAAGTTGCTGTTTGGGATAAATAAGAACATAAGAAGATGCCTTCTATTGAGTAAGATTATTGGTCCATCAAGTTCAGTATTCTCTGCACCAACTGGTAAGAGCTCTCCAGGAGTTCAGAGAGGGTCTTTACTAGCTCTTCTTGAAGACACAAGAAATTTAACCTGGGACCTTACAAAATCAAGTTCCTGATCACTGATCTACGACCCTTCCCCAGATCCATCTAGCTATTCCCAGAAAAGGCAGTGAAAATCAAAGGAACCATGGCTTGGCTTGTCAAATGCCTGGAATACAAAAGTCATGGTTTGGAGTCTAAACTACAACTAGTACCAACAATAGGTTGACATTATATCTGAGACAATCCTTACAATAGCGATTGTACATGTAACCCCATCTTAAAAACAGGGATATCCACACCACTCTATTGCACAAATGTACAGGTATCTATATGCACATATACAATTTCTTGTGACTATACATGTGCCCTTTCTAAAAGTCAACCACTTGAAAATGCAGAAGACAGTTTACTACTGAACACACACTGAGAGCGCAATCCTATCCCCCCTTTCTGCTGGCGCTGCGCTCTTGCGCCGGCTGAACGCTGTCGCAAACGTGCCATAAAGCGCATCCGCGGTGGCGCTATGGCGCTGGACTGGCGCACGCAGCAGCGCCAACACTTGGGTGCTGCCGCAACCGTCAGCAGTGCTGGTCATGCGCCAGTCAAGCATCAGCGGTTCTTGGTCAGCGCAGAGCCTCCGCGAGGGCATTCCAAAGGCGTTCCGGGGGCGTAACTGGGCGGCACAGTGGGCAGAGATGGGGGGTTGTGACGCAGGACAGCCGTAGTGCCAAATCCTAAACCCCGTCCCCGGCCAGGGCGCCCCCGATTCGGGCTGCTCCTGTCCACGTTCCTCTGCGCCTGCTATTTTGCCAGCGCAGATCCGAGCAGGCCTGTAGGGGTGACTGGGGCTTGCGTGAGTGCAAGGGGAAAACTTCCCCTTGTCCTGCACATTGCTGCTGCTGCCTCCTAATGGGCTTTAGGATATAGCCTTGCTATGTTGGTTTTACAAGGCTGGCATAGTATAGGATTGGGCTGCCCGTATAATGCGGGCATAACTGTACTGATGTCTGGCTCAATAATCACATGTACACCTAATCAATATTTAATATAATGATGTCTAGCAATGTCCATCCCAACAGTCAAGAGCTTGTATATTCACAAGTAAATTTTATTCAGCAAAGGTCTCTGGGTTTAAATAAAATTGCTTTATTGCTTTACTTTAAATAAAAGTACATTGCTTGTGATTCCAGTCTGTTTTAGTTCTTCAGTTGACCCCAGCTGAGGATTAATGAGAAATTGCCCTTTAAATAGCCCCTCTGTGCATTGCCCCGTGTGTGTTTCTGTGCCCACAAGAGGGAGGTCTTTAATAATTTTCCATCATTTTTTTTCCTTTCCTTTTTTATAAGTGGAAACCATCCTGGGAGGTTTCACTGAAAGGCTATTTAAGGGGCAATTACTCACTCATTCACTGATCAGGATCAACAGAAGCAATAAAAAGGGCTGATGCTACAAGGAGGAAGTGATTGATTTAAAGGCACAGGAGTTCCAGAAAGCCCTAATAGTTCTTTGTCTAGCTACACTGGGCAAATTGGAGCTGCTACTGCATTTAAACACACACACACACACACACACACACACACACACCCCAATAAACTCCAATCAAGTCTGGAGGAAAAAAACAAACAGCTGGTGAATGTGGCAGGAAACACTGGAAATATCCCAGCCACTAAAATAGTCACTTATTGGCAACCCTATTTGGCTTTGTGTGTAAAACCAACCTTAGGCTAGTGAAGCAAAGGTGGTTCTTGTACCTTTGACAACAGGTGAAGAAGAGATACCAATACCAACCAGAGAAAGCCAAGCAGGTGTGTGCCTGGGCATAGGTGGGTGTTCCTAGGGGGGGAAATGCTACATTTTGAAGGAGCAAGAGCTGCTATGCAATGCATGCCCTCCCTCTCGCATCGAGAGCCATTCGCAACTCAGAGAGCAAAGCCTTCCGAGTCAGCTCTCCAAGCTGATAATGGCTTCGGAGCAGCGGTGTCATGCAGCCAGAACGCTGGGCAGGAGGAACGGGTGAGCGGCAGCCCACCCTGGGAAGATGGCGAAACGGACCGGAACGCAACAGGCAGGCTGCCGCTCACCCGTTCCTCCCGCCCAGCGTTCCGGCTGCATGACGCCGCTGCTTTGGAGGCTAGTGGGAGGGGCCACGTTCCACAGGAGCTCAGGTTCCTGCAACACTGTTTTGCCCCCACTCTAGGAATGCCACTGCATATGGCCTAGACTGAGGAAACACACACACACACACACACACACACACACACACACCCCTTTAGTTGAAATTGTGCCATTTTTTGGTGTCACGGTTCCCTACATTTGCGATCAAAAGAAGGCAGCCCAGGTTTGGGGGACTTCCTTTGCTTTTCTGCAGAAGTGGCAGGGTCCAACCAATTGGAGCCATGCAAAATAGTGGCCGGGGGCAGGGGGGGGGCTTGGATGCAAAATGGTGGCTTGTGAGAAAGAGTCACCATTTTCTACTGTACCTGCATGAACCACATACTGGGACAACCTGCGTGCCCAAGTACAAACCTACATTTGAATGGCTACAGATCCGGTATTCAAATACGAAACTCCTAAGCCGATCACTAGAGCTGCATAAAGACCTGGGCAAAGGTTATAATAATCCTGTTTTACCAATGAAGAATACTGAGGCTGAGAGGTATGCACTTAACACAAGATATGAGAGAGAGAGAGAGAGAGAGAGAGAGAGAGAGAGACTGGCTAGTGAAGTACTGGGAGGTACTTATGGTTTCATTGTTGGAAACATGTACTAACACTCACTATTCAATGCATGAGCATGCACACAAAACTGGTACAGTTTATTTGCATAGACTGAGAGTGCAGTCCTAACCTGGAGTTAGGCTGGCACAGTTAGGCCAGCAAAGTTTGGCTGGCACAAGGGATACTGTAAAGCATACTTGGATCATTCTCCAAGTCAGAGAGGCCAGCACACAGACATGCACCATCCTCCTGACTCCGAGAGTGGTCCAAACGCGCTTTACGGTGGCCCTTGTGCCGGCCAAATGTGGCTGGCCTAACTCCCGGTTAGGATTGCACCCCTACTCCTATCTCCTTAACAGCAGCCTGTTCATCACACCGGAATAAAGTATAGCAAATTATTCTGATCGCTGCGTCTCCAGTTCAGACAAAAGTGTCACCTGCCTCATTTACCTGAAAGACTAGTCTGCACCCGTATCCTGGCCATGCATCAAGTCCACCTACACAGACCCTGCTCTAGATGCCGTACCTTCCGAAATGAGCTGTTTGAATATTGCAAAGAATTCTCAGCAGTGGCATCCAGATTACCATGAGTGCAAAATCCTCCTAAGGGAATCTGTTAGGCACTACAAGGTAACTGCATTAGAGTATGAAGTATATTGTTTGAGCATCGTTGATGGTATTTATTTGAAAACGTTTTTAAGCATGCAGACCTTGCTGTGGATTTTTTGTTGTTGTGAATTATTGCTCTTTGTATTCAGATTTTGTTTGAAAGCTTTGTTTGAAGGGTTTTAGAACAATACTGGTTGTTAGTTCTGTCTGTGATCAGAAACATCTTCCGGGTCCTGTACCAGAGATGTCAAACATAAGGCCCAGGAGCTGGATGCAGTCCATGGAAGCTCTTTATCCGCCCCCATCAGCACCCCAGCTGCTGAGCGGTGCTGGGGGGGGTGTCACTGCTGAAAAGGCAGCCCCCATGATAATTGGACTCTCCCATATCTTGAAAATATGATCAAAATTTGCATATTTTCTCTTCAATTTACAGCTATGAGTTCCTAAGCATGAAAAAAAAGTATTTATTTCTGGTCATGGCCTGCTTAATGACATCACTTCCTGCTTAATGACATCATTTCCTATTCATACAAGCTATTCATACAAGCCCATACAAGGGCAGAAGGTCTGGTTGAGAGTGTGAAAGCCGCAGTAATTGCCCGAAGATAAGACCTGAAGGTTGCTAGTTTGAGACCACCAGAAGTTTCCGTGTGCGGCAGACCTCGAGAATGCGGCTGATAAGCTGTCTCAGCTGCCTGTGAGCGGGGGAGTTGTGCTGGACGGCCAGCTGCTCTTTGGTGAGAGCAAAGAAGCTGATTATCAGCCAGTGGAAGGCAATCGTGCGGCGAGAAAGAAGGACTGGACGATAAAAGTGTCATCTGCATGTAGTTGTTCTTGAAAGATTAGAACTTTGTGATTTGTTAAAAACCCTTGTGGTTTAGAAAATGCCTGCCTATGTAAACCGCCTTGAATTAAAGTCAAAGGAGCAATCTGATGACCAAGAAAGGCGGTATATAAATACCTATTATTATTATTATTATTATTATTATTATTATTATTATTAAACCCAATGTATGAAATGAGTTTGACACCCCTGTACTACGCTGACAGAAAGCTGTGGTACCAATATTTATTAAAGTCAAAATACAGCATACCTCAATGTCAGAACCTGCCAGCTCCCAGCGCTGGAATCAGATGAAACTTTCTCCTCAGAGGAGGACCCTGCCATGGGACCAGGAACAGAATCCTTCAGGAGGATGCTCCACCCAGAATCAATATATGCCCCAGCTGGGCTCACCTTTCAATTCCACAATCAGCACTGAGATCTCAAGAACAGAGATGCCAGCAAGCCTGACCTTCAAGTTTGACCCAATGGTGCAGTGCTGCTCACCTGGCAGCATGAGGCATCCCATTCCAGAGCCCTAATCAGGAGGGAGGATCCTGACCTTCAGTACAGTCAGAATCAGGGCTGACTAGAACACCAGGAAGAGGGGGGAGTTGCCCTGTCTACAACACTCCCCTGGGCCAGCTCCTCGTTCTAGCTGCTCCCTGGGTGGCTCAACCACCCCTCCTCCGGGCTTGGTCCTTTGATTTTGCATAAACTTTTCTGACACTGCTGGAAAGCTCCCCTTCCTTGTCATCCAATGGAGAAGGGGGGCACCCAAGGACATCTATACAGATGGGACTCTTTGCTCCAGAGACCCTTTGCAGGCCCCTAATCTGAGGAGGGTAACAACCTGGCCAAGGTGCTTCTCTGTTGCAATGCTCCATTTCTGGAACACCAGCTGCAGGGAGGCATCCCTGGCCTGACTTTCTCTTCTGGGTCAACTGAAGACCCTTTTGCATTTGTTTAACTTAGTGGTATTCAAACTTTTAAGACTAGGACCCACTTTTTAGAATGGCACTTGTGTCAGGACCTATCGGGAGTGATGTCATTAACCTGGCAGTGATGTTGTGGCAGGAAGTGACATCATCAAGCAGGAAGTCCTGTCATTGTATCATAATAAAATGATACAATTTGGCATTCACGGACCGCAGCAATTTGGACTGCAATTGAAATATCCCTGACGGAAAGCAAGATTAGGACAAAATATTAAGTAAAAACACTGAACTAAAAACATTTTTTTTTAAAAAGAAAACCCTCACTTGAAAATTCTGTGAACGCTCACAAAAGGCATGTAACAAGAGTAAAGTGTGCAGTTTCCAAGATGGCTGCTCCCAGCTTTCTGTGACCCACCTGATATCAGGTCCCGACTCACAGTGGGTCCTGACCCATAGTTTGAATAACACTGGTCTAACTGACTATTTCATCTGGCTTTTTTTCTTCTCCGACTTATGTTGCTTTATCATTTTTACCAATGATTGTTTTCCTGTAAGCCTCTTTGTGAAGGCTCTTTTAAAGCAGCATACCATGATCTTAAACGGAACAAATAAAAATAATGAAGACAATTTCTGAACTGTCAACGTAAATTGCAGAGGGGGGCTGTGCAAAAAGTTGGCATCGCTACTCACCCTATTTGCCAGGGAGAGCTGCCTTCAGCTTCCCTCTCCGGTTGCTTCCTGGGAGCCGCAGGAATCCTGATGTTTACTGCTGTGGCACCATAATCTTGTAATCTCACACTGGCAGAGAAGGGAGAGCAGATTCCTCCTCTTCCTCCCCCCTCCCCAATCTACTGCCATTGTCAGGGAATAATGAAACTGACAACAGAGAGACACATTGCAGAATGCCCATCATTATTCTAATTAGCGGGCTGTGTGCTTTGCTGACGGCAGAGAAGGAGGAACGTTGAGCTGGAAAAATTTTTATATATAATTGAACAAGCAAAGCTAATGGGATAGGGTTGAGAGACTCCATATTGTGCCGAGAGAGAGAGAGAGAGAGAGAGAGAGAGAGAGAGAGAGAGAGAGAGAGCGCTCATGTGCTGAACTTGGTACTGGAAACAGGAAACTAGGTTTCTGCTTTCTGATCAAGCCACTGCAGAAAGATGCTCTCCTCCCTTGTTATTCATTCATTTGTCAACTCTCCCACAACCGATTCTTTTTCCATTGCACACAAACACAGCATGGTGTCAATCCTTCCTTACCCTGCCATGACTCAGGGTACAATCCTAACCTAGAGTTAGGCCGGCACAGTTAGGCCAGCAAAGTTTGGCTGTCAAAAGGGCCACCATAAAGCCCATTTGGACCACTCCCAGGATCTGGGAGGATGGCGTACATCTGTGTGCTGGCCTCTCAGACTCCGAGAGTGGTCCGTATATACTTTATGGTTTCGCTTATACCAGCCAAACCGTGCTGGCCTAACTGTGCCAGCCTAACTCCAGGTGAGGATTGTGCTCTCATGCACCTAACTGTATTTCTCTTTAGGTAAAATTCAGCCTGAGTTTAAAATATTTGAGCTTGCTTGTCTGAAAAGTTCAGCGCGGCTTACAACATATGCAAGGGCGAGTGTTTAAAAAACAACCATAGCCATATCAAATAGCGTTGACGAGAAAAAAAGACTACCACCAAAATCAACCCAACACACAACGTTGAGGCATGCCTTAGACCCTGGAAAAAACCATCCAAGAGGTAGCTTTCCTGAGCCCTTCAGAAATGAGTGGCCACAAACAGGGGAAAGGAGCAATTGCAATTTTAGAAAATCCAGTTGCTGCCCCCCCCCCGTTCCTGGTTCGTTGCAGAGTTGCTACCGAGGCACCATAGTGACGTTTGATTTCTTGTGAATAACGATCTTGTTTAAATAAAGATAAACAAGCATTTCTGCATAAGCATAGAGGAATACAATGATAAAGAAGCTTGAAACGAATGAGAGAAACCAGAAGAAGCTGCTGGTACTGACCAAAGGATACTGAGCAAATGGCCAAGGCACATAGTTACAGAATACATCACAAAGGATACCAAGACGGATCACAGTCGCATTACGGTATCATAGAAATATCAGGAATGAATGTTAAAGGCTGTAAGGCGGAATTAACATCAATATCCATTAAGGGCACTAGAACGATACTGCTGGGAGGTATTGGTCCTGATCCACGAAGTGGCTCATCTGGTTAATCTTTGTCAAATTAGAAAATGAGCATGCTGGCCCCAATCATCTGCTTAAAATTAGCAACTAGCCAGATCTTTAAAAGTTTACCATTTCAGATCTTGTATAAGACAGAAAGTCTGATTCCCATAGGGTTTGAAGACTCTTTTTTTCTTTTTCCTGGCTGCAATCTGGCAAGAGAGATCAGTCTATCATGGGCCCTTCCAAAACACGAGGTTTTTTGTTTTGTCCAGCATAGAAATCAACCTTAAAAACTGAAACCAGAACAACAACAAAAGATAAAAGCAACACCGACAGATGGTGGAGCGGTTGTGGGCTTTGCACAGTGAAGCATCCGACATCTCTGTTTCCCAATGCATACACCTGGGGAGAATGACATACCTGTTCAAAGCAGAGATATTTCCAGCACTTCCGTGTCAGAAGAAGAAATGTGTAATGAAACTTTAAAGCAACTGACACTATCAACTTAAAACGGTTTGCATAATGATGCAAATGCATACATAGAGAGTGCTTTTGCATGTTCAAAGCACATGATTTGTGTTATTTTCTTGTAAGCTTTACAACTATCCTATATGTTAGGGACCAGTAGCATCCCTGGAGGGGGCAGGGCACTAGGTTTTGCAAGGCACCTTACCTTGCTGTGTAAACTGCTCTTCTCCCTCGCCATCGTGGCCATTCCAGGCTGCAAACGCAATGCAGAGGTGTCTCCTTCTCTTGCTCCTGCTGCCTGGAATGGCTATGACAGCAGAGGAGTGGTTAACATGGCGCAGTAAGGCTCTTTGTAAAACGTAGCACCCTGCCCTCCTTTAGGGATGCTACTGGTAGGGATATATCCTCATCATTGCAGATGGAGAGGGAAGGAGGCTACTACATGTTTTAATTCCCACCCTCCATGGAGCTCAACAACCCGTAAGAAGTGTTCTCACAGCAAACCTCTGGGCAAGGGTGATGGAAGGAGGTCAACCAGGCTGGGCATTGTCCAATAGCTCACACCATCGGAGTTGCCTGAAGCCTCAATACCAGCAGCAGTGGTAGGCATCATGCGCAGGTGGGGACAGGTGTCACGAGGGTTCCGACACTGGCTGATCAGGATATGCCAGCGGTTCCCGAAGCGTGCATCGCCACACCCTTGGGCATCTCAACACACTCACAAAGGCACAGCAGGATGTGCCCAGTGGCCCCTCCACCACCATCTTGGAGCTCACAAAATCTCACTGGACTTGGGCACCGCCATCTTGGATCTCACCAATTCTCACGAGATTTGGGCGCTGCCATTTTGAATCTCACAAGATCCAAGATGGTGGCATCTCGTTGGTCCAGGAAGCAGGGGCTGCAGCGTGTCGTGACCCAGGTAGGTTTTGGAACCAATGGGCTAAGCAATAGTTCTAAAACAACTATTAAGCTATGTGGCAGACCGGCAATTTGAACCCAGGTCTTCCAAATCCATATCCAATACTCCAAGCACTACACCATCTTGGCTCAGAGAGCATGGATTGCCACAGGTCGCTCAGTGAATTCCCGACAGAGGTGATATTCAAACTTGGGATTCCCCTGCTCATAGCTCACGTGCTTGCAGTGCAGTGGTTAGATGCCCGGCCTGGGGAAAACCTGGGTTCATTTCCCCACTTGGTCATGCAGCTCACTAGGTGACCTTGGGCTAGTCACCATTCAATCTCACAGGGTTGTTATGAGGCTAAAACTGGGGTGAAGATCCATGTGCACTCGGTCCTCTTTATATGTGAACTCGCTATCTGAGAATTTGCTTAGCTGCAAGAGGCAGACTTGCTACCCACCTCATTCTGTGTACCTCATTATCCACTATGCAAAGATCTTCTGAAGCCTGCAGAAACCTTCAGAATTGCACTTGCGACCAGTGCTGACTCTAAAAGGCCAGCAGAAGCATCTGCCGGCCATGTTTAAGGGATCCATGCTGGTCGCAGGTGCCATTCTGAAGATCCCTGCAGCCTCTGGAAGGGCTCTGCAGCATTCCGAGATCTTTGGGCACTTCCTGCTGCACTCTGCTGGCTTCCTGGGGTTCTCTGCTGGATTGTTCTAATGGCAGATAAGGTACCCCTTGAACCTAACTCCGTTCATCCCATAGGATCAATGGTTTGTCATCTGCAAATTTGCTGTCCCCAGGATTTCCAGGAACCTAGCCCTAGCAAATAACGAGGACTGATTATATATCAAATGAAATAATTAAACCCCGGTCATGTTTACTCAGAAGTCAATTTCACTGTATTCCTCTGGGCTTGCTCCCTAGTAAGCATGCCAGCCACTGCTCCGCACCAGCTCTCCATGGCATTTTACAAGCACCACTGAAGTAGGGCTGTTAAACCAACTGATCTCACCGCATTGGGTCTCACTGCATTGCCTTTCCTTCAGGGTGATGCACTTCCTTTTCCATCCCATTCTTAAAAGTTTCTTCACTGAGTCACTGTCATCGCCATGCTGTTAACTTTTTAGGGTTGCTTATAAAATCCATTCGGAAGTTATTGCAACCAAAATCAGAGGCAAATCATTTCGGTGCTCCTACTGTTTACAGCGAGTCTCATTCTACCCAGGGTCAGCCTTGGGGTGATTCGGCTGAATCGGGCCTCCCACTTTGGAGGGGCCCCACAAGCAGAGGCGGATCTACAAGGAGGGCAAAGCTCTAAGTGTTGCAAGAAGCCTTACCCTGTCATGTAAATCCCTCCTCTCCCTTGCTGCTGTAGCCAGTAAGCAACGCCAAGATGTTGATTTTCCCTGTGAGGATTGGCTAAAACAGTGCAGGAGAGGAGTGTTTTCCACTGCAAGGTAAGGCTTCTTGCAAAACTTACAGATTTGCCCCCCCTTAGATCTGCCTCTGCCCACAAGACTGCCAGCCTGCCATTGAATCATCCATGCGGAGGCGCTGCCAACAGAGCACTGGGCGGCCTCCTTCCCACCCACCCCTCAATCCGTACGGCTCAAAACGGGCAGTTGGTGGTGATGTCCTCATGTCACCACCAACTACTTCCATGCGCTGCGCTTTCTGCATGGCACCATCACTGCTGGGATCACAGCAGCTGCAGTCTCCACGGGGCGAGGGGGCGGCACACAAATGCTCTCCATTGGGCACTCCTGGGGCCGGCCCTGAATGTACCTCTTCCTCAGCTTTTAAGATGTGCCCACAAGTCATCGCTTTATAGCGATAATATAATATTGGCTAATATTTATAATATTGGCTGTTTTATTCTCAACCCCTTTTTTAATTACCCCAAGCGTGGAATTGGCCTTCTTAATTGCTGCCGCACACTGGGTTGACACCTTCATTGAATTGTCCACCAGCACCCCAAGATCTCTCTCTTGAGCTGTCACAGACAGCTCAGAACCCATTAGCCTATAGGTGAAGTTTTGGTTTTTCTGGAAGAAAAGCCCATCGTGGGCTATAGGCAATGATGGGTTGTGCAACCTCCTTACATTAGTAGTAGGCTACTTCAGAGTACTGGGTGCAAGGGAGTGGGAACAGGATGCAGGCATCTTGTTGTCTCATTCCTCCCTGGGGCACCTGGTGGGCCGCTGTGAGATACAGGAAGCTGGACTAGATGGGCCTTTGGCCTGATCCAGCAGGGCTCTTCTTATGTTCTTACAGAAGTGATGCTCAAACCTTTTCACAACAGAACCCACTTTTTAGAATGACAATCTGTTTGGGACCCATCAGAACTGGGACCCATCGTGGCCAGAAGTGCCATCATTGTGAGCCTGCTGCTTTCCTGATAGTG
The DNA here is from genome assembly GCA_029204185.1 of Lerista edwardsae. NCBI lineage: Eukaryota > Metazoa > Chordata > Lepidosauria > Squamata > Scincidae > Lerista > Lerista edwardsae. Next base: position 13,484 of record JAJKFI010012972.1, read on the forward strand.
CAGCAATAAATTGGGTTATTTCTCAGTCAGTTTCCAATACCAATCAGAAAGGGAAAAAAACCTATTTACAAGCAAAACAACTGCACTGTCCTTCCCCTTTCCAGCATCCCATCTTTCCATATTTTCAATATGGCTGCTCTAGGTGCTTTGTGACTCATCTGAAATTGGCTCGTGACCCACTGTTGGGTCCTGACCCACATTTTGAGAAGCACTGCTTTATAGGATACTTTTCTCGACTGAACTCTAGGTACAGCATCTGATTTTGCCAAGTTGTCCATACTGATCAGATCACGAGGGACAGATTCAGGGGTGGGGACCCCAAGCACTTACCTGGGCATGGAGGGCACCGAGCCTTTCAGTTCCTCTTAAAACTGAAAACAATTCTTTAGCAGAAGCAGTTGCTTTTATTTGCCACAATGAGAACGGACGCTGCTTTGCAGACTGTAGTACGCAAATGGATCGTCTTATACGGCAGGAATAAACCATGCGTATGGACGGTGCACCAAAATTGTGAAAGGGTTAATAATGATACAGTGAAAGCAAAATAACCCCAAACCATTAAGGTCCTCAAACATTAAACAAATGGAGGGGGAGACAAAGATGTTTCTCTCCTGGGATGCGGACTACGGCCAGCCCTGCAAAGCGTTCAGAAAAAATATCTTCCTTGCTTGGTTCTGTTTCACTGGTACTGAGTGATAAATACTGATGCAAATCTTCCGCTACACATGTGCTACCGATACTGAGGCACTGTCCTCCTGAGATTTTTTTTTTCTTCCAGAATGCATCTTTACATATTGAGCAGCGTATAACAAGGCTGAATCTTATTGAGGGCCTTGCGGCAGCAGATTTTGCACACCAAGTCCCGTGTCGGGTCGATGTTGTAAAAGCCACGCCACTGTCACGTGCACAAGAACCACCAGGGCAAACAGCTGGAGTCCCTGCGGGCATCCCAGTTGCCCAGCCAGCCCATGTTGGTGCAGGTAAAGGAGTGGCAGGGGTGGTTCGGGTGAGGATCTGGGCAGGGAGTGGGCTGAACTGGAGCAGTTTCTGGGCAGGAGGGGGAGGGTCTGGGCAGCAGCAGAGGGCACCAAAATCATCCCCCCCTTTTCCAGGTGAAGATACTCTTTGAAGCTCCTTATGCCAGCTATTTAAGCTGGTGTAAGTATAAGGAGACCCATTGGTGCCCAGGCAGCTTACAGGGAGGTAAGTAAATGTACCTCTCCCAGGCCATCTGGTCTGTCGTCGTCGTCCCCATCAAATAGCATGCAGTGTGCACTCAATCAGTGGCCCTGCATGCTACGGACTGATGCGGATAACATAGGGCTGCCCAGTTCTGACAGCCAAAAATATTTTGTGAAATGGGTTGGATTGTAGAGAACCCATTCTTTGAAATGTGTTAACTTTACCGCACACAGATATGGAGAAAATAGTAAACTCCGGATGGCTTTCAAATCTATTCTTCACATCTTGTTCCTTCGGTATGTACTAACCTCTTCCGACCTTGAATCCTTCAAAACCAGGGAAATTAAATCTAAGCATCTTATGCTCACAGATGGCAGCTTAGCTGCTCTGGTTTTGGATCTTTAATTGCTCCCCCCCAAAAAAAAAAAAATTGGCTGGGTGGGTGAAATAACTCTCCTCTGTTGTAAGTAACTTAAAGTTCTGTCTGGGCTGCAGCGCAATCCTATGTATGCCTACTCATGAGTAAGTCCTATTGCGTTCAAAAGGACTTATTATTCTTAAGTAAGAGTGCACAGGATTACAGCTTTATGGCCCGATCCTACGCTTCAGTGTGGGTAAAATGTACATGCATGTGCTGTTGCGCAAGTGCAGTATAGTGCTTTGGGACAGCATTACCAGCCGATGTGCCAACAGGAATGTCGGAGCCTTCCCATGTGTGCTGGAGCAGGGAGGGGCCAAGGGAGGGTGGGGAGGGAATGCAATGGAGTGGGAAAGGGTAATGACAGGGATGGGAGTGGCCGATCAGGCCCAGGAGGGGGCAGGATTTGCTGCACTAGTGCACCCCATATCCTATCCCCCTTCCTAGATTTAGGGTGCGATCCTAACCCGGCATTGCGCCAATGCAGTGCTCTTGCACTGGACCAGCGCTGCTGCAAACATGCCGTGAAGTGCGGGTGGGAGGAGTAATAAGGAGGTGCCATGGACAGAGACAGGGGTGGAGAAGAAACACGGCCACTGGGGTGTATCCAACCCTCCCCCGTCCCCGGGCTGGGCGGTCCCGATTAAGGTCCCTCCTGGCCACGTGGACTTGCGCGTGCTATTTTGCTGGCGCAGATCCGAGCAGCCCCATAGAGCTGGCTGGGGCTTACCCCAGGGCAAGGGGAAAATACCCCCTTTCCCCACGCTGAGCTGCTGCCGCCTCCTAACATTGCCCCACAGGTGAGCTGGCCTGCCTATTCCAGCACAGGTTAGGACTGCGCCCCCAATCTGCATGCATGAATCTACTCGGACTTGTGCCAGTGATGTTGTGCATTCAGGTGCAGGTTGATCCATAGTGGCTGCTAAGCCATATGCTGAAGAGACCTCCACCAGCCAACAATGCCCCCCCTCGCCCAGGATGCAATAGAATCTATGCTGGTGCCACTGCATTGCTGCGCGGGAACTGAGGTCAGACTGGGCTGTTGATCCAGTTTCACTTTGAGTTTACTCATCTCCTTTTATCCAATAAACTGAGTCACTTGCTCAGTCTCAACTACTTCTGACATTTTCCCCCTCTCTAACTTGCCTCAGCTGTTCTTCCTTTCCCTTTAAGCCCTCTATCAGTTTCCCTACTGACCAAGCAGGTTGCATTTCTCCACTCTAAAAAAAACCCTTCTGCTGACTTTTCGGCCCCTTTCAGCTCTCAATCAATTTCTCTCCCTTTTTTCCTTTTATAACAGCCATTACAAGGGATGCACCAAGTAGCCTTAATTTTTCGTTTTCCAATGTAAAAATCATGTTTGCAGTTGCGGGCAATTGTTGTAAATATGGCAACAGGTTTACACACACATGCAAGGAAAAAAATGCAGCTGAGCGTTTAATATGTTGCGTAGTTCAGTCAATTGCACAAATAGGGAATGCTGAGTGACAGCTTTATCTTTTGAGAAACAGCCTGGCACTGTGTACAATAGCGATAAGAAATGGCGAGGATGATGATGATAAGAAATAAGGAATGGTGATAAGCGATATTCTGACATCATGCAAAATAACACTAATGAGTGGTGACACACAATAAGAAATGATTAGCAATAACTGGACACCACGTGAGATAGCAATAAAGTCCAAGGGTTAGAAATCCCACATAACCTTTTGGAATAGCAAACTGGAAACACACACACACACACACACACACACACACACACACACACACCTTTCTTTAAATGTAGGATACATGCATAGTCCGGTCAGACAGGTCTCTCTTTTTTGAAATTGTGACATTGTATGATGACGAGAAAATAGTAAAGATGGTTTACACTGTACCTCTTTTTAAAAGATACATTAAATGCATCAAGAGATGGCATTCCATTCACAAAATAAATGGGGGATGGAATATAATGGCACAATACAGAACATACCACTTGGATAGAATGAAGAGGTGTGAGAGACCAGCAGGCACATGGCAGGTGGCACAAATACTATCTGAGACATGAAACAGAAAAAAAGACAACTCAATGCAGTCTGGCTGGAAACAAAATTGCTCTCTGCTCTGCTTTGAAACTTTGAGGTTTCCACGCGTTACAAAAAATGAGAAAGAGGGGGGTAGAATTCTAGGCTATGCCATATCACACAATAGGTAAAGGGGTGTCATTTTTTTCCAATCCTCACCAGTGTTAAAAAGTTCCCTGCATGCAGTAAATTAGCACTTCAGGGAGAAAAAAAAAGTCTGGCTCCTTAATGTGCCAATTTACTAAATTCACTGAGCTTATGTGGGGGTGAGATCATGCTTGTTCCAGCTGCATTCTCTGCAGCTCACCCCACTCTGCATTCTCAATAACAACTAAAATACTGTACATCGTCAACACAAAAGAAGAAGCACCTGTAGCCTGATACTGAAGAAGATGGGTAGAATGGATTCTTTCTCCCAAAACTGAGGGTTTGTATTCAGTCTTTTGACAAAGACCAAGAGAAAAGGAAAGGTTAAACTATGGAAGGGAAACAAGTGCTGTTTTGTCAATACAGGGTTTTATTTCATTTGTCCATATTTTATGAGTTACATGGAAAGGGGATTATCTTTAAAGCAGAATTATTCTTAATACAACTGTTTTTCTAAGGGGTGTTCAGGCTTTTGCATCTGGTCAATGCCTGGATGAGAGACTAGCTGGGAAATGGAAGAAAGCGAAGATAGATGTTATGGAGTTGAATAACTGACCAGGGCTCAAAACAGACCCAGTGTATCTTTTCTCCCATGAGCAATCAGTCAGATGTTCCAAATTTACACCAAATAGGGTCTGAAGTACAAATCAAGCATAGAATAGTCTCGGTACAAAAAGAATAACGTTCGTTCATATTCACATTCGGTGAATCGATTCTGCAGAAACTACAATCAGTTCTACATCCTTTATCTACAGCCTTTATGCTCGCTCTTCTGCATCCATCCCATAGGGTTACGTTTCCATCAGACTTCCCACGCATTATTTATATATATATAAAGTACAATGAACTCACCTGCAACTGCAGCCAATTGCCTCCTTCCTTGTAAGTGGAAATCAGTGTCAGGAAGATGGCCCTGTAAAAATGAAGAGAGAGAGAGACTTTCTCCAGCCACATCATCTTTTCCCCAGTCTTCACACCAAGGGAGTGGTGCTGCCTCCCGTAAAAATTACGGCAACTGACTTTACTGCAGATGTCACCAGAATAGCTGACGCTACCTTGTGAGTTATAGCGTCTGATCCACTTCTCTCTCATTCGGCCTCAAAGCTCTTTTTAATACAATTATGATGTCCTTCTTCCTATTTTTCTTTCAATCAAAAGCCCCAAAGGTTGGACGCAGCAGTTTTTGAGATGCTGCTAGCACTATGTTGAGTTCAGGTCTCATAATATCAGGCAACAATGAAATAATACCATTGTAATCAACTTTGGAAGGTCAAAGACTTTCATACCCTTGTCTGGGTCATGGTCCAAAACAATGTCTGGATTGTGAAATCTAACCACAAAAACTCCAATTATGCTCCTTAGCAAGCAAGCATACACGTTCTCATGAGTTTTGTGCAAGCATAGATTTTTGCCCATCTAATCTTAAAAAAAAAAAATTACAACACACTTCTGGACATTTATTTATACATATTTGAGGGCAAGAACTGCTTGGAGCCCGCCTCTAGAGTTTTGCAGGTTGCAAACAAAGTCTATAAAGATTTCAGATAGGAGTCCACACCTGTCACTGAGAAAGGAGCTGGCCATGACTATAGTGCTGAAAGCTGTCCTTCAGCACTGGACACAGCAAACTGCTGGTGAGCTGTCCGCAGTAATGGTGCTGGCACTCAACAAAAATGCCTAGCTTCTCTACAAGGCTGGGCAACCCTAACCTGACTCAATAAGTCAACGTAGGTTCTGGTCCATATTTAGCGTTTTTTCCCCATTCTAGGGAGGTTCTATTGAAATTGTTTGTTACTATTCAAACAGTAGCAAGATAAAGGAATATCAAATCACCTTTTAGGCAATTCTGCACAATTGTGTTGCAGAAAAGATTACTCCCGTCCCATTAAAAGTTCATTTGCTGCCATGATATTCCCTCTCCTATTTGAAAGTCTGGGGATGCTGGAGTGAACTCAGAAAATAATCAGTAGAGGAACCGAAGGAGAAAACTTGAAAGGACAGGTCAATAATTTCAACACCTACATACAAACTCCAGACATCAAAAGTAATTCTCTCTGAATTGTCTGCATCTCTGTTTTGCTATCACATGTTTAAGAGTGTCTTCTAGGATTATTTCCACCTCTATAATTCATTGGTTGTGTGTTTACTCTCTTCCGAAAGGTTTTAAGGTTCTGTTATTTACTGAGCCAGAGCTGGCTTCAGTCTGATTGGTGCACTTTTCTCGGGTTGGCATTAGGGACCCCAAAAGGGAAAGAAATAAAGAAGAACTGGGTTGGCTCTAATGTCTGTTTAATACTGAAATCAAAAGCCTGGGCTTGAATTCTCCTCTGCAGCGACCATTTGACAAAACAGCAATCAGATAATTGGGAATGACAGTGACATCCAATGAAGCCCTTTGTTAGCTCCCAGGGTGCGATTGTTCTCCAATTCAATTTGCACTACAGAGAATTCAAAGAAAAACCATTTCCCCTCCCCTCTTGTAAAGAGAGAGAGAGAGAAAAGCCCCAAGGAAATGAAAAAAGAGAAAGACAGACAGACACAGAGAGAGAGCCTCCAAGATTAGATTAAAGCGAAATAACACAATCAAGTGTTTGCTGGATCCTATTATTAGAATTCAACAAGTCCTGCAAAGGGCAATTTGTCCTTCTGCAAGAGAGAGGATCCTGCGGTGTCATTAAAAAGCTTGAATCAAAAGTCAGAAAGGGGAGATGGGTGGTTCTGCAATATCTAAACAAACAAAAACGCATTTTATTTCCAAATGCTTTATATCTAGCTGGAAAAAAAGAGCACTAGAAGGAGGGAATCTGGCAACAAAAATAAAACAAACAAGAAGCATTTTTTTAAAAAACCAGTTTGGCTACCTTCATAGATGGAGAAAGGGAGATTTCCTCTTAAAATAAAGACAAGGTTGCTTTAAGATTTCTGAGACGTCTGAAATATTTTTTTTTTAAAAGAAAATTCAACAGGAGGCAAAGGCATCTTAGAAAGAATCCCACAGGAGGAAGTGGAGAGCAGGAATATGGAGAAAAAGAGAGAAGGCCACTGTGGGATGCAAGGAGGAGGCAGAACATCCCTCCTGATTGGATTCTCAAAGGAGTGGAAAGACCTCTGCATGCCTTTATGAAATGCAAAATATTAATGCCTCCCTCCTTGCCTTCCCTCAGGATCCACAAGTCCGTTTAACAATATAAGAACAAAGCCATTAAAAACAAAGTGTACTGACATAGAAGCCTCGGCAGTAAAAGGAAACTCAGAAAAGCAAAGAGGACATGGAGCAAGGAATTAACTGGGATTCCCCGAAGTTCTCTGAAATTGCAAGGTCAATACAGGAGCTATAGAGTAGATCCTGGGCTTCCATGAAAGAAGGAAGGGAGCAGTGGGGGCCGATGTTTTCCAGCATTTGTGAAAGGGCATAGCACTGGGGTGGGAGGAAGGAGAGATGCAAAGCCTGACTCTCCTGATAACTTTGGAGCCCAGGCTCGGAGCGAGAGAAGGACATCAGACTGCAATTCTCCCTGGCATTCTGCCCAGTGGCTTCAAAGGTAAGGTTGAAGGGCATATAAAGAATGCAAGAAGAGCCCTGCTGGATCAGGACAACAGTCCATCTGAACGAGCCTTTTCTTCCCAACCTTTGGGAAGCTTTGGCAATAACCTGAGACCATGCAATCAAGACCAAGGGTGAGAATTTCCAAGCGATGCTTAGCAATAGCAAGACAGACAAGAATTGGAAGGGGGTGGGGGGTGGGGGCTTCCAAGTGGAAAGATGTGTTCACATATTCCAAGACTGGGCAGGCAAGATGCCTCCCTGGGTTCCCACAAGCTCACATCCAAACAACCCTCCACTGTAGTTTGTCCGCAGCATTTGGTACTCCGAAGCGTAGAACTGATGTACAAAGAGATTCCATCCACCTAGAATGGTGAATCAAGATGATCCATTGAGTACTCCTATTTCCTCCCCCCACACACACACCCAAAACAAATCAAAGAAATATACACTTTTTTCTGATTGGCAACATGCTGTATACCTAAAATGGATAAATTCAAAAATCCACACAGGGCACAAAAGGAGCATTGATTGACTTCTGACTCAGGAGCTACAAAGCTCCAGCCGCCGCCACACCACACCTGTTGAAAGGCGAGCCAGTCTCACTGAACGCGGATCTTGTCCGCAACTGCCCTCCCTTCAAGAACACAGGCAGGAAACTTTTCTCCGCGTCCCCTCTAGCCTCGCTAGCCCAGGCCGAGCGACATCGATTTATTTGCCACAGTCCCTTGGGGAAAGGAGGAAGGAACGTGTGCGCGGGGTGTGTTTGGGGAGAAACCCCCAGAATTCGTCTTACCTCCAGTGCCATCTCTTTGGGGCGGATGAATGAATGAATGAATGAGTCGCACCGGAATGAATGAATCACATCGTTAATTCCCACGGCCTCCGGGAAGGAAAGGACTTCTTTCCGGCAGGGAGCTGCGAGGAAGGAGGAAAGGTGCCCCCCTCCCCGGAATGCTGCCTCTCATGGGGCGTGCATGCCTCTTGGCGTGTGTGTGCGTGCGTGAGTGTGTGTGTGTGTAAAAATCACTGTCTCTGCGTGAGGATGCGCTGGCACCCGAGTTCGACGCGTGTACAGGCTGGGCTGTCTGAATCGATCTTGTGCAGGGACCAGCGGCCACAGCAGGGCTGAACTTAGGGTCCGCAGGCAGGGCCCCCTCCCCATCTTTTGCTCAGGTGCAGAGACAATAGCCAGGTCTTCTCCTCCCGTCCTGTCTCTTTAAAGCCTCGCTCAGCCCACAGGTGGCCCCCGTCACCGCCGCGGACATCCATGACGTCATCCTCCAAGAGGTGGAGGGGGGAGGAGTCCGCTTCAGAACAAAAGCCCGCGGCGTGGCCATGGCAACTGCGACTCTCAAATGTCATCAGCACGCGCGCGCTGCTTCCAAATCAGCCATTTTGGGGTGCTGCTCTCGCTTTGCGCCACCCTCCGTGTCTTCCACCCAGGGTTGGTGGCATTGGAATCAGTAGAGTGTCTTAGAGCCCTATGCATGTCTACTCAGAAGTAAGTCTCATTATAGACAACGGGGCTTGCTCCCAGGTAAGTGTGGATAGGATTGCAGCCTGTGTCTGCAAAGGCAGGAGTATTGCAGAGCTGTCCTCCGTCTGGACACAGGAGACTGGGTGCCTCTGCCCAGCTGGCCACCCAGTCGCTTCACCAGCCAGTCTCTCCCATCTAATCTTCATCCCCAGTCCTGTGAGGTAGGTTAGGCTGAGATGACTGGTGCAAGATCAGCCTGTGATCTCTAGGGCTAATTTGAGTATAGATTTTCCCACTCCTAGTTCAACCCACAAGAAGAACCACCAACTGTCTTAATATAAGAACATAAGAAGAGGAGAGGCTTAAGAAGAGGCATAAGAAGAGACTTGCTGGATCAGGCCAGGAACCCATCTAATAACTCACAGTGCCCATGGGAACACACAAGATGCAGTACCTGTATCCTGTTGCCACTCCCTTGCATCCGGCATTCAGAGACAGGTTACCTCTGACCTGGAAGTTGCATTTGCTTATAACTTGTGATGGACTTTTCCTCCCTAAATCTGTCCAATCCTCTTTTAAAGGCATCTAGGCTAGGTGCCATCACCACATCCTGTGGCAAGGAGTTCCACATATTAATTGCATGCTGTCCCATGAGCATGTGGGGGAAAAAAGAGCATTGTCAGCACCATCTGCAGGCTTCATCACCAGCAGGCTATCCCCCCAAAGCCAAAGTAGGGCAACACCTTTATCAAGACCCAGGGCCAGCTTTAAGCCAATGTGACCAATGTCATCACATCGGGCCCCGCGTTTCAGGTGGCCCTGCACTAGCAGGGTGAGCATATTGCCTATGGCTGCAGCTGGGATCTCTATAGGCTGTAAGTCAGTGGGGCGAGCAGAGCAGCTTTACCTTGGTCTCTCCCACCAGCCTCAGCCTCTGAACAGCCCAAGATGGGCCACCTGGAAGCAGTTGGTGGTGATGTTATAATATCACCACCAACCACTTCCACATGCCATGCTTTGCACATGGCACAAACAGAGCTCTTCTTGGTGAGTGGGGGGCCCCACAGGGAGGGTTGGGGCCCCCGCAGGAATGCCCCACATTGGGCCCCGCTGCTGCTTGGCATAAACAGAGCCCTTCTTGATGAGTGGGGGCCCCTGCAGGGAGGGTTGGGGGCCCTGCAGGAATGCCCCACATTGGGCTCCGCCGCTGCTAGAGCCAGCCCTGTCAAGACCAGTCAGGTTCAAGGGAGTGGTAACAGGATGCAAGCATCTTGTTGTCTACTGAGCTCCCTTAGGCCACTGTGAGATACAGGAAGATGGACTAGATGAGCCTTTGGCCTGATCCAGCAGGGCTGTTATGTAAAAGGCCATGAGCAAGCGTTGAGTTCATCGTTGTTCTGTACGTATTGATAACCTTTTCTTTTGCACTATTTGCTGTGCTGCTCAGTGTAAAATGATGCCCCAGAAGTGACATCACAATAGGAAGTGACATCACAGTTGCATAGAATGAAGATATTGCACTCCCATTTGTTTCATTGCATTCTGCGTGACATTCCACATCAAATGGTATATAACATGATGGTATTATTCATACATACTTTCACAATTTTGGCCACTAATGTCAAGCTCAGCTTGTTGCCCCCCTAAAGCTTGTTGCCCAGTGCAATTGCACTCCCTTGCACTTCCTTAGCTACACCCCTGCTTGCAGTGAGTTCCGTATCAATCTCACTCTTGCAGCAAGTTCCATGCTGCTGTGTCCATGCCACATGAGGTGTGGTGGAGATAGCCTAATGTCACGCCATGCTGCGAACATATGGTGTAAGTGACATCGTTGTAATACAGTACAGTGCAGTTTTTCTTTTGCACATTCGTCGTATTCCTTTTGGTGTTGTGCCTACCGCTAATTATAAATGTGACTGAGCAGCTTTGCTTGTAGGCAAAAGAAATCCTAACCTCCCTTGGGTAGTTTCTGCATACAGTACAATGTGACACTTCTTCGTGTGCCATTCAAGGAAGCATTGTTGTTCAAAGACCTTGATAGCTGGGCTGGAGTGCCCTTCACCCAACCGCATCTATATTCATTTTGTGGAAGGGCTCACTGAAATTCATTGTTTTCCGTGATGCTGCAATGCTTTATAAAGATAACCTAACAGAGAGATAAAAATTCTAGGCAGCCACAGAGCTGGTGACATCTTTACTAGGACCAGGCAAAATGATACAAACTGGTGGTAAGTAGCAGCTCGCAGACTTTTGAGATCTCCAGAGCTCTTTATGCAATAAACTGCATGCTTTGGCACTACTGTATCACTGCTTTGTTTAACAGCCAGCCTGATGAATAGTTCTGGAGAACCTGAAAGCTTGCTGCAGAGCACTTTTGTGTCATTCTGGTTGGTACCCAATAGAAGTATTGCCAAATTGTGGCTTTTGGGTAGCAAAGAAATAAAATGGGTATAATTGTGTGTGTGTGTGTGTGTGTGTGTGTGTGTGTGTGTGTGTGTGTGTGTGTGTGTGTGT
>JAJKFI010012973.1:0-11498 GCA_029204185.1 Lerista edwardsae
TGTGTGTGTGTGTGTGTGTGTGTGTGTGTGTGTGTGTGTGTGTGTGTTGATTAGACAATTATGCCTGAAAATAATTGCATTATAATTTTAGGACCATTATGCAAGCTTTTGGATTACACAGAGCTCTTCGTCACTCAAACGAGTCTTGGCCATGGTGAAGGTTTCATTTTGAATAGCAGTGATAGCAATGGTGTTGAAAAGTTGTGCAATGGTGTTACTTAGGGCTTTATAGGTCAAAACACACACTGCTAGACCACAAAGACAAGGTACAGACTGCTCTTCCAAACACACACTGATTATCAAGGTTATGACACCAAGGGCGCAATCCTAACCTGGAGATGGGTCGGTACGGCTAGGCTAGCAAAGTTTGGCCAGCACAAGGGACCACTCTCGGAGTTTGGACCACTCTCGGAGTCAGAGAGGCCAGCACACAGGTGTGCACCATCTCCCGGACTCCAAGAGCAGTCCAGAACTTGCTTTACGGTGGCCCTTGTGCCAGCCAAAATGTATTCACTTCAGGTCGCAATCCTAACCAACTGTCCAACCCTGGGGTAAGGGTAATGCAACTCTGAGGCAAGGGAACAAACCTTCCCTTACCTTGAGGAGGCCTCCGTGACTTACTCCACTGCAGAATGTAGCACAGGCCCTACTGACACAGCTATGTCAGTGCTGGCAAGTTGGTTAGGATTGTGCCCTCAGTTGCCAAATACTCGCAGTGTGCAGTTGCATCACAACAAATGGATCACATGAATATTATCTCGGAAGAGACATTCTTTAGCTGATGGCAATTCCTACTCATCTGTTCCTCAGATTTTGGCATGTATTTTTCCACTGTGCACATCACTCAAAAAAAATAAAATGTTATTTCTCTTTCAATTTCACCAAGGGAATGGGGCACTTCCTCACCACAGGTCAAAATCTGTGATCGGGTTGCATAAGCTCTGATACACCCAAAGCTCTGATATGCCCAAAGCAAGTAGTACAACCTGGCTGAATTCATTGACAAGTAAATGTGTTTAGGGCTAGGACGTCGCTCTCTAGCAGTACAAATGATCGGTTGCCATAAATGGCAGTCATTTGCATGTCGAAAGGCATTACCATTTAGAACAAGCTTTCATTGTGCTGGAAGGGTGCACAATGTGCATATTACAGCAATATAGAGGGCTGAGAGTTCCATTCAGTAGATTAAACAATAAAAGCTGTGTGATGAATTGATCGGTGCAGGGATGATGTTAGATGTTGGCTATGTAGGGTACAGGGACGTGGTGGCGCTGCGGGTTAAACTGCTGCTGCTGAGCTTTCTGATCGGAAGGTTGGGAGTTCAAGACCGTGCAACGGAGTGAGCTCCCGTTGCTTGTCCCAGCTCCTGCCAACCTAGCAATTCGAAAGCACGTAAAAATGCAAGTAGATAAATAGGGACCACTTCGGTGGGAAGGTAACAACGTTCCGTGCGCCTTGGCGTATAGTCATGCCGGCCACATGACCACGGAAGCTTGTCTTCAGGATAAACGCCGGCTCTTTGGCTTAGAAACGGAGGTGAGCAGAGCCCCTACAGTCAATCATGACAAGACCATTCAGTCATGGGGAAACCTTTACCTTATGTAGGGTACTGGCTGATCCACCCTCCTCAGAGCATCCACCTGGCAAGCCAACCCAGTGGGAGTGGCAGCACCCAATGTACCTTCTGTGGGCAGGTGGGTGTTACCAAGGGGGCCCAGTGCAGGATTTAACCCAGGACCCCCTGCAACCACCTCATTGTATTGCATGTGTTGTCACTGTATGTAGTGGAGAAGAAGAAGACGTTAGAAGACACTGGCCCCTGGTTAGTGCACAGGGCTACCTGACCAGGTCATTGATGGCATTGATGGAGCATCACACCGAGATGGTGCTGGTGGTGAGAGGAGACAGGAAGAGGACAACCAGAGGCGTTTCTCCAGGGATGGCAAAGCTCTAAGTTTTGCAAGAAGCCTCACCCTGTCATGTAAATCCCTCCTCTCCCTTGCTGCTGTAGCCAGTAAGCAATGCCAAGATGTTGCTGTTCCCTGTGAGGATTGGCTAAAACGGTGCAGGAGAGGAGTGATTTCCACTGCAAGGTAAGGGTCCTTGCGAAACTTAGAGCTTTGCCATCCCTGTAGAAACGCCACTGAGGACAACACAGAAGCAGTAGCCAATAACAAAGCAAGCACCTCTATTCTGTGGAGCATCCAAAAACCTACACTACCAACAGGTGTGGACCTAATAAACTGTATCTCAGAAGAAAAAAACAATCCTGCAAAAAAGTTGCACTTTTTCCTTTCTCCTGTATCTCTTAGCATCATTATAATCATCACAGTGTCATTAATTTTGTGGCGATTGCAACAAATCGCAGTGGCTGCTGTCACATACCCAGTCAGGTACATTTAAATCCCATGCCATTTAAATGCATGCCGTTGGCACAGGATTGCAGCCAACCAAATTAACAATTTGGCTCCAAGGAGTGTCATTTTACTCAAACAGAATCCACGGGGTGCAGCAAAGGCGACACACACAAAGGCCCAGAACAAATGCACCAAGGGCCAATATCTTGCCATCGGCGTAATTGTCAGTCCCAAGTCGGAGATGTTGCCAAGGTGTGAGTGCAGAATTAATTCCCTAGCATTTTCTAAGTCTGTCTACCATGTTTAGCAGCAGACAAATTATTCGTTCCGGTTAAGTTCATTTATGACAAATGATATTTAGCCTGGCTGTAACACCTCCCATTCCAGGAGCTCTGAGCGCTTGACAAACATTAATTAAGTCTCTTTGCAGCCTCATGTAGTAAGTAAATACTGCTCTTTCCATCTCCCCTCTCCTCACCCCACTTCTCCGTAGCCAAGTGCTGGGGAACGGCTAGCTCACCCATTTAACAAAGCCAGGTACTTTCCTTCCTTAGCTGTTCTACTCCAGCTCCTTATGAGTCATTCCCAATTTGTTTCTGGGTTTCTCGAACGCTGGTTTTAGTTGGCTCAAAACATACCTATTTCGCCTGGCATTTGGAGGATGGGTGGATGTTTGCCCTCTGTGCCTCTGGAATAGCGCTGTAGTCTAATCGCTCCCTTGGACAATGTGTTTCGCTCCCCCATGGCCTGATGATATGCGTTGGTTTCTGTCCTGTTTTAAATACCTTTGTGCATGTGTTCAAGAGCACAATTCTAACCTGCAGTTAGGCCAGCAAAGTTTGGCCAGCACAAGGGCCACTGTAAAGCACGTTTGGACCACTCTCGGAGTCGGAGGGTGGTGCACATCTGTGTTCTGGCCTCTCTGACTCGGAGTGTGGCCCAAACATACTTTACGGTGGCCCTTGTGCTGGCCAAACCTTGTGCTGACAGCTGCATTTCTTCTTCTTTTATTTGAGTTCCTCCTGAGATCCCAGTCTTGCTAATGTCATCGGGATGTGTTTATCAGGGATGATGTTTCTCATGGGAAGGAAGCTCCATCACGTTTTATCGATGGCTTGACGGACAATTGCAGCAGATGGGCCAAAGTGGCCTCCGCTTGGAGACAGCAGTCCACAGGATGCTGCCCTTTTGAGACGGTGTTCTAGTGGATGGTTGAGAGGCTGAGTTGAGTAAGATCATTCTTGAAGCCTTTGACAAGCAAACACAGCCAGGCTGAGATAGCAACATCTCCCTGAGATTTTCTGCTCAGCAGCTGCAGAAAGAGAAGCACTGGAGGACAGCAATGAATCAAATCCCCAGCCCAGCTCTCCTGCTCTGCCACCTGTGGCTGCTGTTTGCTGTGGCTGCTGCTCGATGCTCTCGATTCTGGTGTCACGATTGTTCTTTTCAGTGTGTGCATTTTGTTTTATTAAGACGTTATAAATGCAGAAAAAAAAGGAACAAATAATTCATCAAGATACATCAGGCACATGATAAGGGAAAAATTGTATGCAATTGGCAATCTCATAAATGAGTCGGAGCACAATCCTCACCTGCAGTTAGGCCGGCATAGTTAGGCGAGCAAAGTTTGTCCGGCCCAAGGGCCACTGCAAAGCACGTTTGGACCACTCTCAGAGTCAGGGAAGGTGGCGCACGTCTGTGTGCTGGCCTCTCTGACTCCGTAAGTGGTCCAAACATACTTTACGGTGTCCCTTGTGCTGGCCTAACCTGTGCAAGCCTAACTCTAGGTGATGATTGCACTTTTAGAATAATAGAAATAGAAATTAAAGTGAGAATCACTTATGTAGAGGAGTTTTACACATACCTCCCCCATGTACTTTGGAGGGAGCCAGTAAACATGTCATTTAAGCCAGCCCTGGGACAATTAAAGTAGAATAAAACATCTAAATTTACATGCATCTGAACACAGAATTTGGCATGTTATGTTTTGAGTATCAACTCTTGATGCCCTCTCTGCCCTCTCTGCAACCAACAACAAATTGGATGGTGAGTAGAACCCACAAGCCAAGAACAATTTCACAGTGCCCCTGGAACATTCCGTTCAGCGTGCTCGCCATAGCTAAGAAAAGATGACTCACTGAGATCGGCCCAGAAAGGCATTTGTACAAACACTATTGAGCAGTCAAGATCACTTCAGTTGGGGAAATAGCATTTCTCTTGCTAGTGTTTAGACAGCCTGCCTCTCTCAAGGGCTGAATTCTCGGGACACGGCTGAGCTTGTAAATTACATTTACCAGCAGCGGTAAATCCTGACAACCGGAAGGCGCGCACAACATGCTTCCCAAAGTTAGTTGCTTGCTCCATCCTGAGGCTGCGCTGTCCCATCATTTCTGATCTGTGCGCACTGCAAATGTTTGCCTGGTTCCAGACATAGATATACTGCTGGTACTCCAGAAGGAAATGATGTATGAAACATCAAGTCAAAACGTTGGTCCACTGAGCGCGCAAGCCTACGTTTACCTTAAGTCAGCGCAGGGCGATCCCGACTGTTGCAAATGTGCCGTAAAACATGTTGGGGAGGGTGGCCGGAGGGGGTTACACGGAGGCATTTTGGGGTGGGAGAAGGTAGGAAGGGAGCAGGTCAAGGGCAGACTGGTGGCCAGACCCGGACCAGGAAGTGGGTGCCCTAACACCTAGGCCGGGTGACCCACAGCCTAGATCACTGATGGCGAACCTTTTGGGCTTGGTGTGTCGAAACTTAGGAAAATGCTTAACTTGACTCGGCTGTTGTGTCAACCCCAGTGGTGTCATGCTGCACCGGGTGCAATGGGTGAGCAGCACCCCACCTGTTGCATCACGCTCCGTTTTGCCATCTTCCCCGCCCCCATGGGGCGGGGAAGATGGCGAAACGGAGCGTGACGCAATGGGCGGGCTGCCGCTCACCCGTTCCTCCCGCCCAGCGTACCAGCAGCATGACACCACTGGTCAAAACCCCTCCCAGACAAAAGAGAAATAATTATTTCTATTCATTTATTTAAACAAAAAATACAGTCCCATCATGTGTGATGTTATGTATTATATAAAGAAACATCAAATAGTTACAAAAATGAAAAATGAATAAAACAAACTCCGTTTTTGTCAGGTATTGGTGATTGCTGGTGTGTCACCCCAAATGTTGTGATGTGTCACCTTTGACACGCGTGTCATAGGTTTGCCCTCACTGGCCTAGGTTGTGTCTTAATCCCCCCTCTTGAGCAGCTTGCTGCTTGGTGTATTTGCGCCAGCGATTTTGCTGGCACAGATCTGAGTAGCCCCATTAAGAGTGCTGCCTTGCTACACAGGGCAAGGGGCAGTGATGTCATTCAGGGGGAACGGACCAGAACGGGCGTTCCGGATCCTAACGGGCTTCATGGCTGGTTCCGGGTTCCCAACAAGGGCCAATCAAAAGTGAGTTCCTGTTCCTAAATCATTTGAATGACACCACTGGCAAGGGGAAATAAGTTCTGTTATTCGGAGTTGGACAGCAGCCAGCTCCTACCTGTTCTGGGAACAGCACAGGCCCAGCAGCCTGCCTCTTCCAGTGCAGGCTAGGATTGAGCTATGAATTCATGACAAAGAAGGAAATGGGGTGAAAAAGTGCATTTGTCTCCAGCCTGTCATCAGGCTAATGCAGCTACAGTGCTAGAGAAACCTCTCAAGTCCAGAGCTTCCGGCATCACAGCACCCCCAGCATGGCTGCCTTGCTCCTGTGCACCACCTGGCCACACCTCCCCGTGCCCAGAATTGCTTCATTCAGGAGCAATCCTAGCGCAAGGGAGAGCGGGGGGGGGGCAAAAGCGCAAGCGTTTTTCCACACCCCGGAGCCCAACTGCAGCCAGTGCCCACTGCGCTCACCTCCCCCAGTGGCACCCTCTCTACGCCTCTGCCCAAGTCCTAAGATCTTCCCAGTTAATACGAAAGCTGGGCTAGAGGGCCCAATCCTACCCAACATTCCAGCGCTGATGCAGCTGCAATGCAGCAGTGAGATAAGGGAACAAATGCTCCTGTATGTTGAGGAGGCCAGCCTGAACATAAAAGAGCCCAGCTGGATCAGGCCAAGGGTCCATCTAGTCCAGCTTCCTGTATCTCACAGTGGCCCACCAGGTGCCTCAGGGAGCACACGAGACAACAAGATGCTTGTATCCTGCTGCCACTCACTTGCACTTGCCATTCTGAAGTAGCCGACTACTAACATGAAGAGGTTGCACCACTCAGAAACCTGTCCAATCCCCTCTTAAAGGCATCTAGGCCAGATGCCATCACCACCTCCTGTGGCAAGGAATTCCACAGCTTAATTACCTGCTGGGTAAAAAAGTACTTCCTTTTATCTGTTTTAACTCTCCCAACCCTCAGTTTTAGCGGATGCCCCCTGGTTCTGGTGTTTTGAGAGAGGGAAAAGAACATCCTTCTATCGATTCTATCTCTCCCATGCATAATTTTGAATGTCTCAACCAGGTCCCCCCTAAGGCGCCTTTTTCCCCAGGCACCTGATTGCCACTCCACTGCCGGGAGCAGGGCATGCCTCACTGGCACAACTGCTCCGGTGTTGGAAAGTCGGATAGGGCCCAGCAGAGCTATGTCTTGCTTGACAGACAGGCTGTTTCTAGCCCATCTTGTGCAAAGATTGATTTGGAAAATCTGCACCAGTGGAAACCTCTTGGGGGGAAGGGGGGAGTAAATTGCAGCTGGCATTTACTGGCTAGCAGTACATTTTGGAACAGCTGGTTCAGGAACCCCTGTGGATCAGAACCGAGGTAGGTCGTAGGTTTAAGCCCTCGACTGCTGCCACCTCTGTAAAAAGCCATCATCCTTGGGGAGCACTCGTCTGATGGCTTTGGACGAAAGAAAAACTCATCCCAGCGGGACAACACTTTAAACGTCACGTGTCGTTTGGTCCTGAGGTCACCTGGTCCCAAACAGAAGGCAGAGCATGAAGATTGGTGTTTCCGAGAGAAACGCCATCTCAAAGCCCACTTTGCGTTTGTTAATGTCCTGCCATTCCAGTGTCTGTACTGTGTACCTAAACATATTCAGCAACAAATCATTCAGCTAATTCATTCTCGAAATGTGACTGCGTACCTGTGAAAGGCAGGGGTCAGATTGCTGAAGTTGCTGCTTTTGCAACGAGGGTGGCCAGCCGTCAGAATCAGGGCGGTCCCTCCCTGAGGCTGGCTGGGACAGCTGCTTCAGGCAAATGATTTATGGGGAGCACCAACCTCTGCCTGCCCAGTGACTGCTGCTGCTGCTCCCAATGAAAGAGGAATGGAAGGCTAGTCTGCCACTCTCATCTCCTTCACACTTACTCTTCTGCTCCACCCCCTCTGCCTTTCCAATCCAGGGAGGAGGCGATGCACCTTATCAAGGGATGCACCTTATCTTCCTTATCCAGGGATGCACCTTATCAAGTGCATCACTTGATAAGGGGGGCAGCACATGCCCAGAATGGCTCTGACAGTGAGTGGGAGGGGCCACTTACACAATGCATTGTGGCACCTGCAGTAGTTACTGTGTCCCTCTCTGGCTCTGCTACTGCCAAATCCTTTTCTGCATAAGAGTAACTTCTGTAATTTTTTTTACTTCTTATGATAGTGGTTTTCATAATAAATTACTGCTCCTTTAGGTCTGCGACAGACCGCTTTCAGGATACGTGTTGATTTAATCGTTTGTCTTGGGTGGATACCATCTCTCAGTCCATCATGCGCAGATCGCTGCAATGGGTCCAAAATACATCGGCCTCCCCCCCCACGCACAATGGTTAAGAGGAATTCTGTTCAATTCGGATACGTATGTCATGTTTGATTGCCATCTGGCTCAAACTGAATGATCTTTTTTGTTGGGTCACTGTCGTTTTCCCCTTTCTGCTGCTGTCACTTCTGTTTTCATCTGAAACTTTGTTCCACAAAAACAAATGACATTTGATTTGATAATGGATCTCTCTAGAGAAGAAATCTCTCAACGCACAGTGGTGGCCACAAAGTCTCTATGTGTGAGATTGTGTGGATTTGGGATTGTGGGATTGGAACAGTTTAAGTCCACATAGGGGCAACGTGGCCACCCTGTAGTACGTGCACGCACGCACGCACACACGCACACACACACGCACACACACACAAAGAGAGAGAGAGAGAGAGAGAGAGAGAGAGAGAGAGGCCCTTCATATCCTCCAACATTTTACAACAAAATCACACAACTGCATTTTCATCTGGAACGTATTTCTTCCCGCCGGGGAAGACGGAGAAACGGACCGGAACGCAATGGGCGGGCTGCCGCTCACCCGTTCCTCCCACCCAGCGTTCCGGCTGCATGATGCCACTGGTTCTCGCCTTCCCTCAGAAGCCTCAAAGAACAACAGCCCAATCCTAAACCGGCCATCGGTAGCCAAAAGGTAGCCAATTGTATGAAGCTCCTTAGATGGACATTTGTCCTCCTGGGTAAGGGTGCAGGCCCAGCTATGGGTCTCCTCGGGTCTGTGCTGGCTATTTTGCTGGCATAGACTTGAGGGCCTCCGTGTCGGGCCCTGCAGCCTGACACTGAGGTTAAGCTCTGGCAGTGGAGGCCGCCATTGGTCCCACCTCTGCTCTGTCCCCCCCCCTTTCCCAGTTCTCCTCACACCCTCCCCCCACCCTGAAAGAGCTCACTGTCCTTGGTGCTGAAACTTACCGTGCGCAGGCCTCAACATCTGCTCCACCTGGCACGGGGGTCTGGCCCTGGGCAAGCGCCAGCAGTCAGGCCTTCCTGCCAGTGGTTACGGCACTTTTGCGACACTGTAAGTAAGGCCTTAGGGGCGTAGTGGCGCTGCAGGTTAAACTGCTGCTGCTGGGCTTTCTGACTGGAAGGTTGGCAGTTCAAGACCACGCGACGGAGCGAGCTCCTGTTGCTTGCCCCTGCTCCTGCCAACCTAGCAGTTCGAAAGCACCTAAAAATGTGAGTAGATAAATAGGTACCACTTCGGTGGGAAGGTAACAGCGTTCCGTGCGCTTCGGCGTATAGTCATGCCGGTCACATGACCACTGTTCTGCCAAATTCCCTGCTGGGCCTCCCCAAGGGCCCCAATGTCTACACTAGGCTAACTAGTTTCCCTCCAGAGCGGCCTCAGAGATAGGCAAGAGGGAAGGGGTTCTTTCACCCACTGGGCCTCCTCTCTTCCAGCAGCTTTGCCTGGGATCACGGCTGGCCAGCCTCCTCCAGACTGCCCTCATCATTGGCTTGGCTCCAAACTACCCTAAGTCTGGCACCAACAAACCCCACCACCAAACAATAGGCAGTCAATGTGCCCAAGCCACAACTGCCTCCTCCACTTGGTGGCTCCAGGGGCGTGGCAGCCATAGAACAATTCCCAATGGTCTCCCAAAACAACCTTATCTTAGCCAGTTCCTCAGCCAGTTCCTCAGAACTTCCTTCAGCCAGCCAGCCAACCAGCACCTTCCCAGGTGCTTTACTGTAGCTCCTGCCTCCCACTTTATACTGAAGCCAGCCAATCAGTGGGCAGGCTTTACCATCAGCCACACCCAGTGGTGCAATTCAAATGAATTAGCAACCCGTTCTATGACATTATAGCCGGAGCCAAAAAAAACCCGAAGCCAGCCAAGGTAAGCGAGTGGGCGGGGCCCGGCCATTTAACAACCGGTTCTATAGAACCTGGGCGAACCCCCTGAATTTCACTACTGGCCACACCCATCTGCACCTGTGCTGGCCTCCCTTCAGAGCCAGGGGCCTCCTCAGCCTACAGCTGTGCTCCCGAGGCTTGCAAAGACCTTGGGAGTTAACCCTATAACCACGGAAGCTCGTCCTCGGACAAAACAGAGATGAGCACCGCCCCCTACAGTCAGTCACAACTAGACCGTTCGGTCTCGGGGAAAACCTTTACCCTTTTTAAAGGAAGGCCTTACTGCTGCCGAAAGGCCTTACTGGTGGTGCCAGCCCGATAGGATTGGGTCCCAAGGCCGGGGGCAGAGGAATCACAGTCCAAGAATCGCTAGCCAATCATCTCCCACTATCACTTACGGTGTGGACATTTGAAAGTGCTTTTAGTTGCACAGTTACAGCCCCAGTTTTGGCCCCCTTTCTGCACCCCAGCAGCTCAGAAGTGCTGTTGCCGTCCCTGCCTGCAGCTCCTGCAGTGGGAGAAGAGTCAGGCGCAGGCCAGGAGTGCGAGCCCCCCCCCGGCCTCCCCCCCTCTCCATTTGAGGCTGCCCTGAACTTTCCCTGCTTCAGATGAGCGTCAGAGAAGCCTGACTCCTGTACCACAGTGGCGGCCCTCCGGCTTCCCCCGAACACCAGGCGAGGGCGAGGGGGGTTAGCTTTGCTGAACGGTGCCAGGCCTCATTAAACCCCAGGCCGAGGGAGAGGAGCCTGCCTCGGTCCCCCTCCTCGCTGCGCAAAGTTCAAAGGTGGCACTAACAGATGTCCCCTCTCAGCATCACCGCACCTGAGGCAGACTGGCTGCTGTTTGCTTAACAGTGTCATCAGTAACTGATTATTGGCGCCAGCAGGGAACATCTGCTCCACTTACCGAAATGGCGACGCAGCCCCTTCCCTCACCTGACATCCTCCCCGGATTTTATTGAATCTCTGGGCCTCACAATTACCTTTAATTTCATTGCCGGCCTCGTGTGAAGAAAAAGCGCGTCCCCTGCAGCCGCGAAAGCACACACGCGTTGATGGCCTCTTTCCTCCGTCTCGGTCTCTGCCCTTTCCTCTGTCTCGGTCTCTGACAAGGCAGTGCAAGCCGGGTGGCCGAGCAGCCTTGATGGCGTTCGTCTCCCGGCATGCTCGGATCAGTGCACCTGGGGCTCCCGCTTGGGCCCTGCGGTCGTCTTTGTCACAGAACTCAGGAGATGTCGGGAGGGGAAGGAAAGGCCAACTGGGCCAAGTGCCCGCCCAACCAGGGGGCTGCTGGAGGCAGCCTGTTCTCCCACGCTGGCCTTTGTGTCTGGGACTCTCTCCCTGGGCGCAATCCTGGAGTTAGGCCAGCGAAGTCTGACTGGCACAAGGGGCACACTCAGCGGCGTCATGCAGCCGGAATGCTGGGCGGGAGGAACGGGTGAGCGGCAGCCCGCCCGTTGCGTACCGCTCCATTTCGCCGTCTTCCCCGCCCCCACA
>JAJKFI010012974.1:0-11504 GCA_029204185.1 Lerista edwardsae
TGTGTGTGTGTGTGTGTGTGTGTGTGTGTGTGTGTGTGTGTGTGTGTTGATTAGACAATTATGCCTGAAAATAATTGCATTATAATTTTAGGACCATTATGCAAGCTTTTGGATTACACAGAGCTCTTCGTCACTCAAACGAGTCTTGGCCATGGTGAAGGTTTCATTTTGAATAGCAGTGATAGCAATGGTGTTGAAAAGTTGTGCAATGGTGTTACTTAGGGCTTTATAGGTCAAAACACACACTGCTAGACCACAAAGACAAGGTACAGACTGCTCTTCCAAACACACACTGATTATCAAGGTTATGACACCAAGGGCGCAATCCTAACCTGGAGATGGGTCGGTACGGCTAGGCTAGCAAAGTTTGGCCAGCACAAGGGACCACTCTCGGAGTTTGGACCACTCTCGGAGTCAGAGAGGCCAGCACACAGGTGTGCACCATCTCCCGGACTCCAAGAGCAGTCCAGAACTTGCTTTACGGTGGCCCTTGTGCCAGCCAAAATGTATTCACTTCAGGTCGCAATCCTAACCAACTGTCCAACCCTGGGGTAAGGGTAATGCAACTCTGAGGCAAGGGAACAAACCTTCCCTTACCTTGAGGAGGCCTCCGTGACTTACTCCACTGCAGAATGTAGCACAGGCCCTACTGACACAGCTATGTCAGTGCTGGCAAGTTGGTTAGGATTGTGCCCTCAGTTGCCAAATACTCGCAGTGTGCAGTTGCATCACAACAAATGGATCACATGAATATTATCTCGGAAGAGACATTCTTTAGCTGATGGCAATTCCTACTCATCTGTTCCTCAGATTTTGGCATGTATTTTTCCACTGTGCACATCACTCAAAAAAAATAAAATGTTATTTCTCTTTCAATTTCACCAAGGGAATGGGGCACTTCCTCACCACAGGTCAAAATCTGTGATCGGGTTGCATAAGCTCTGATACACCCAAAGCTCTGATATGCCCAAAGCAAGTAGTACAACCTGGCTGAATTCATTGACAAGTAAATGTGTTTAGGGCTAGGACGTCGCTCTCTAGCAGTACAAATGATCGGTTGCCATAAATGGCAGTCATTTGCATGTCGAAAGGCATTACCATTTAGAACAAGCTTTCATTGTGCTGGAAGGGTGCACAATGTGCATATTACAGCAATATAGAGGGCTGAGAGTTCCATTCAGTAGATTAAACAATAAAAGCTGTGTGATGAATTGATCGGTGCAGGGATGATGTTAGATGTTGGCTATGTAGGGTACAGGGACGTGGTGGCGCTGCGGGTTAAACTGCTGCTGCTGAGCTTTCTGATCGGAAGGTTGGGAGTTCAAGACCGTGCAACGGAGTGAGCTCCCGTTGCTTGTCCCAGCTCCTGCCAACCTAGCAATTCGAAAGCACGTAAAAATGCAAGTAGATAAATAGGGACCACTTCGGTGGGAAGGTAACAACGTTCCGTGCGCCTTGGCGTATAGTCATGCCGGCCACATGACCACGGAAGCTTGTCTTCAGGATAAACGCCGGCTCTTTGGCTTAGAAACGGAGGTGAGCAGAGCCCCTACAGTCAATCATGACAAGACCATTCAGTCATGGGGAAACCTTTACCTTATGTAGGGTACTGGCTGATCCACCCTCCTCAGAGCATCCACCTGGCAAGCCAACCCAGTGGGAGTGGCAGCACCCAATGTACCTTCTGTGGGCAGGTGGGTGTTACCAAGGGGGCCCAGTGCAGGATTTAACCCAGGACCCCCTGCAACCACCTCATTGTATTGCATGTGTTGTCACTGTATGTAGTGGAGAAGAAGAAGACGTTAGAAGACACTGGCCCCTGGTTAGTGCACAGGGCTACCTGACCAGGTCATTGATGGCATTGATGGAGCATCACACCGAGATGGTGCTGGTGGTGAGAGGAGACAGGAAGAGGACAACCAGAGGCGTTTCTCCAGGGATGGCAAAGCTCTAAGTTTTGCAAGAAGCCTCACCCTGTCATGTAAATCCCTCCTCTCCCTTGCTGCTGTAGCCAGTAAGCAATGCCAAGATGTTGCTGTTCCCTGTGAGGATTGGCTAAAACGGTGCAGGAGAGGAGTGATTTCCACTGCAAGGTAAGGGTCCTTGCGAAACTTAGAGCTTTGCCATCCCTGTAGAAACGCCACTGAGGACAACACAGAAGCAGTAGCCAATAACAAAGCAAGCACCTCTATTCTGTGGAGCATCCAAAAACCTACACTACCAACAGGTGTGGACCTAATAAACTGTATCTCAGAAGAAAAAAACAATCCTGCAAAAAAGTTGCACTTTTTCCTTTCTCCTGTATCTCTTAGCATCATTATAATCATCACAGTGTCATTAATTTTGTGGCGATTGCAACAAATCGCAGTGGCTGCTGTCACATACCCAGTCAGGTACATTTAAATCCCATGCCATTTAAATGCATGCCGTTGGCACAGGATTGCAGCCAACCAAATTAACAATTTGGCTCCAAGGAGTGTCATTTTACTCAAACAGAATCCACGGGGTGCAGCAAAGGCGACACACACAAAGGCCCAGAACAAATGCACCAAGGGCCAATATCTTGCCATCGGCGTAATTGTCAGTCCCAAGTCGGAGATGTTGCCAAGGTGTGAGTGCAGAATTAATTCCCTAGCATTTTCTAAGTCTGTCTACCATGTTTAGCAGCAGACAAATTATTCGTTCCGGTTAAGTTCATTTATGACAAATGATATTTAGCCTGGCTGTAACACCTCCCATTCCAGGAGCTCTGAGCGCTTGACAAACATTAATTAAGTCTCTTTGCAGCCTCATGTAGTAAGTAAATACTGCTCTTTCCATCTCCCCTCTCCTCACCCCACTTCTCCGTAGCCAAGTGCTGGGGAACGGCTAGCTCACCCATTTAACAAAGCCAGGTACTTTCCTTCCTTAGCTGTTCTACTCCAGCTCCTTATGAGTCATTCCCAATTTGTTTCTGGGTTTCTCGAACGCTGGTTTTAGTTGGCTCAAAACATACCTATTTCGCCTGGCATTTGGAGGATGGGTGGATGTTTGCCCTCTGTGCCTCTGGAATAGCGCTGTAGTCTAATCGCTCCCTTGGACAATGTGTTTCGCTCCCCCATGGCCTGATGATATGCGTTGGTTTCTGTCCTGTTTTAAATACCTTTGTGCATGTGTTCAAGAGCACAATTCTAACCTGCAGTTAGGCCAGCAAAGTTTGGCCAGCACAAGGGCCACTGTAAAGCACGTTTGGACCACTCTCGGAGTCGGAGGGTGGTGCACATCTGTGTTCTGGCCTCTCTGACTCGGAGTGTGGCCCAAACATACTTTACGGTGGCCCTTGTGCTGGCCAAACCTTGTGCTGACAGCTGCATTTCTTCTTCTTTTATTTGAGTTCCTCCTGAGATCCCAGTCTTGCTAATGTCATCGGGATGTGTTTATCAGGGATGATGTTTCTCATGGGAAGGAAGCTCCATCACGTTTTATCGATGGCTTGACGGACAATTGCAGCAGATGGGCCAAAGTGGCCTCCGCTTGGAGACAGCAGTCCACAGGATGCTGCCCTTTTGAGACGGTGTTCTAGTGGATGGTTGAGAGGCTGAGTTGAGTAAGATCATTCTTGAAGCCTTTGACAAGCAAACACAGCCAGGCTGAGATAGCAACATCTCCCTGAGATTTTCTGCTCAGCAGCTGCAGAAAGAGAAGCACTGGAGGACAGCAATGAATCAAATCCCCAGCCCAGCTCTCCTGCTCTGCCACCTGTGGCTGCTGTTTGCTGTGGCTGCTGCTCGATGCTCTCGATTCTGGTGTCACGATTGTTCTTTTCAGTGTGTGCATTTTGTTTTATTAAGACGTTATAAATGCAGAAAAAAAAAGGAACAAATAATTCATCAAGATACATCAGGCACATGATAAGGGAAAAATTGTATGCAATTGGCAATCTCATAAATGAGTCGGAGCACAATCCTCACCTGCAGTTAGGCCGGCATAGTTAGGCGAGCAAAGTTTGTCCGGCCCAAGGGCCACTGCAAAGCACGTTTGGACCACTCTCAGAGTCAGGGAAGGTGGCGCACGTCTGTGTGCTGGCCTCTCTGACTCCGTAAGTGGTCCAAACATACTTTACGGTGTCCCTTGTGCTGGCCTAACCTGTGCAAGCCTAACTCTAGGTGATGATTGCACTTTTAGAATAATAGAAATAGAAATTAAAGTGAGAATCACTTATGTAGAGGAGTTTTACACATACCTCCCCCATGTACTTTGGAGGGAGCCAGTAAACATGTCATTTAAGCCAGCCCTGGGACAATTAAAGTAGAATAAAACATCTAAATTTACATGCATCTGAACACAGAATTTGGCATGTTATGTTTTGAGTATCAACTCTTGATGCCCTCTCTGCCCTCTCTGCAACCAACAACAAATTGGATGGTGAGTAGAACCCACAAGCCAAGAACAATTTCACAGTGCCCCTGGAACATTCCGTTCAGCGTGCTCGCCATAGCTAAGAAAAGATGACTCACTGAGATCGGCCCAGAAAGGCATTTGTACAAACACTATTGAGCAGTCAAGATCACTTCAGTTGGGGAAATAGCATTTCTCTTGCTAGTGTTTAGACAGCCTGCCTCTCTCAAGGGCTGAATTCTCGGGACACGGCTGAGCTTGTAAATTACATTTACCAGCAGCGGTAAATCCTGACAACCGGAAGGCGCGCACAACATGCTTCCCAAAGTTAGTTGCTTGCTCCATCCTGAGGCTGCGCTGTCCCATCATTTCTGATCTGTGCGCACTGCAAATGTTTGCCTGGTTCCAGACATAGATATACTGCTGGTACTCCAGAAGGAAATGATGTATGAAACATCAAGTCAAAACGTTGGTCCACTGAGCGCGCAAGCCTACGTTTACCTTAAGTCAGCGCAGGGCGATCCCGACTGTTGCAAATGTGCCGTAAAACATGTTGGGGAGGGTGGCCGGAGGGGGTTACACGGAGGCATTTTGGGGTGGGAGAAGGTAGGAAGGGAGCAGGTCAAGGGCAGACTGGTGGCCAGACCCGGACCAGGAAGTGGGTGCCCTAACACCTAGGCCGGGTGACCCACAGCCTAGATCACTGATGGCGAACCTTTTGGGCTTGGTGTGTCGAAACTTAGGAAAATGCTTAACTTGACTCGGCTGTTGTGTCAACCCCAGTGGTGTCATGCTGCACCGGGTGCAATGGGTGAGCAGCACCCCACCTGTTGCATCACGCTCCGTTTTGCCATCTTCCCCGCCCCCATGGGGCGGGGAAGATGGCGAAACGGAGCGTGACGCAATGGGCGGGCTGCCGCTCACCCGTTCCTCCCGCCCAGCGTACCAGCAGCATGACACCACTGGTCAAAACCCCTCCCAGACAAAAGAGAAATAATTATTTCTATTCATTTATTTAAACAAAAAATACAGTCCCATCATGTGTGATGTTATGTATTATATAAAGAAACATCAAATAGTTACAAAAATGAAAAATGAATAAAACAAACTCCGTTTTTGTCAGGTATTGGTGATTGCTGGTGTGTCACCCCAAATGTTGTGATGTGTCACCTTTGACACGCGTGTCATAGGTTTGCCCTCACTGGCCTAGGTTGTGTCTTAATCCCCCCTCTTGAGCAGCTTGCTGCTTGGTGTATTTGCGCCAGCGATTTTGCTGGCACAGATCTGAGTAGCCCCATTAAGAGTGCTGCCTTGCTACACAGGGCAAGGGGCAGTGATGTCATTCAGGGGGAACGGACCAGAACGGGCGTTCCGGATCCTAACGGGCTTCATGGCTGGTTCCGGGTTCCCAACAAGGGCCAATCAAAAGTGAGTTCCTGTTCCTAAATCATTTGAATGACACCACTGGCAAGGGGAAATAAGTTCTGTTATTCGGAGTTGGACAGCAGCCAGCTCCTACCTGTTCTGGGAACAGCACAGGCCCAGCAGCCTGCCTCTTCCAGTGCAGGCTAGGATTGAGCTATGAATTCATGACAAAGAAGGAAATGGGGTGAAAAAGTGCATTTGTCTCCAGCCTGTCATCAGGCTAATGCAGCTACAGTGCTAGAGAAACCTCTCAAGTCCAGAGCTTCCGGCATCACAGCACCCCCAGCATGGCTGCCTTGCTCCTGTGCACCACCTGGCCACACCTCCCCGTGCCCAGAATTGCTTCATTCAGGAGCAATCCTAGCGCAAGGGAGAGCGGGGGGGGGGGCAAAAGCGCAAGCGTTTTTCCACACCCCGGAGCCCAACTGCAGCCAGTGCCCACTGCGCTCACCTCCCCCAGTGGCACCCTCTCTACGCCTCTGCCCAAGTCCTAAGATCTTCCCAGTTAATACGAAAGCTGGGCTAGAGGGCCCAATCCTACCCAACATTCCAGCGCTGATGCAGCTGCAATGCAGCAGTGAGATAAGGGAACAAATGCTCCTGTATGT
This sequence comes from Lerista edwardsae, assembly GCA_029204185.1. Taxonomy (NCBI): domain Eukaryota; kingdom Metazoa; phylum Chordata; class Lepidosauria; order Squamata; family Scincidae; genus Lerista; species Lerista edwardsae. The sequence continues at coordinate 6,411 of JAJKFI010012974.1, forward strand.
TGAGGAGGCCAGCCTGAACATAAAAGAGCCCAGCTGGATCAGGCCAAGGGTCCATCTAGTCCAGCTTCCTGTATCTCACAGTGGCCCACCAGGTGCCTCAGGGAGCACACGAGACAACAAGATGCTTGTATCCTGCTGCCACTCACTTGCACTTGCCATTCTGAAGTAGCCGACTACTAACATGAAGAGGTTGCACCACTCAGAAACCTGTCCAATCCCCTCTTAAAGGCATCTAGGCCAGATGCCATCACCACCTCCTGTGGCAAGGAATTCCACAGCTTAATTACCTGCTGGGTAAAAAAGTACTTCCTTTTATCTGTTTTAACTCTCCCAACCCTCAGTTTTAGCGGATGCCCCCTGGTTCTGGTGTTTTGAGAGAGGGAAAAGAACATCCTTCTATCGATTCTATCTCTCCCATGCATAATTTTGAATGTCTCAACCAGGTCCCCCCTAAGGCGCCTTTTTCCCCAGGCACCTGATTGCCACTCCACTGCCGGGAGCAGGGCATGCCTCACTGGCACAACTGCTCCGGTGTTGGAAAGTCGGATAGGGCCCAGCAGAGCTATGTCTTGCTTGACAGACAGGCTGTTTCTAGCCCATCTTGTGCAAAGATTGATTTGGAAAATCTGCACCAGTGGAAACCTCTTGGGGGGAAGGGGGGAGTAAATTGCAGCTGGCATTTACTGGCTAGCAGTACATTTTGGAACAGCTGGTTCAGGAACCCCTGTGGATCAGAACCGAGGTAGGTCGTAGGTTTAAGCCCTCGACTGCTGCCACCTCTGTAAAAAGCCATCATCCTTGGGGAGCACTCGTCTGATGGCTTTGGACGAAAGAAAAACTCATCCCAGCGGGACAACACTTTAAACGTCACGTGTCGTTTGGTCCTGAGGTCACCTGGTCCCAAACAGAAGGCAGAGCATGAAGATTGGTGTTTCCGAGAGAAACGCCATCTCAAAGCCCACTTTGCGTTTGTTAATGTCCTGCCATTCCAGTGTCTGTACTGTGTACCTAAACATATTCAGCAACAAATCATTCAGCTAATTCATTCTCGAAATGTGACTGCGTACCTGTGAAAGGCAGGGGTCAGATTGCTGAAGTTGCTGCTTTTGCAACGAGGGTGGCCAGCCGTCAGAATCAGGGCGGTCCCTCCCTGAGGCTGGCTGGGACAGCTGCTTCAGGCAAATGATTTATGGGGAGCACCAACCTCTGCCTGCCCAGTGACTGCTGCTGCTGCTCCCAATGAAAGAGGAATGGAAGGCTAGTCTGCCACTCTCATCTCCTTCACACTTACTCTTCTGCTCCACCCCCTCTGCCTTTCCAATCCAGGGAGGAGGCGATGCACCTTATCAAGGGATGCACCTTATCTTCCTTATCCAGGGATGCACCTTATCAAGTGCATCACTTGATAAGGGGGGCAGCACATGCCCAGAATGGCTCTGACAGTGAGTGGGAGGGGCCACTTACACAATGCATTGTGGCACCTGCAGTAGTTACTGTGTCCCTCTCTGGCTCTGCTACTGCCAAATCCTTTTCTGCATAAGAGTAACTTCTGTAATTTTTTTTACTTCTTATGATAGTGGTTTTCATAATAAATTACTGCTCCTTTAGGTCTGCGACAGACCGCTTTCAGGATACGTGTTGATTTAATCGTTTGTCTTGGGTGGATACCATCTCTCAGTCCATCATGCGCAGATCGCTGCAATGGGTCCAAAATACATCGGCCTCCCCCCCCCACGCACAATGGTTAAGAGGAATTCTGTTCAATTCGGATACGTATGTCATGTTTGATTGCCATCTGGCTCAAACTGAATGATCTTTTTTGTTGGGTCACTGTCGTTTTCCCCTTTCTGCTGCTGTCACTTCTGTTTTCATCTGAAACTTTGTTCCACAAAAACAAATGACATTTGATTTGATAATGGATCTCTCTAGAGAAGAAATCTCTCAACGCACAGTGGTGGCCACAAAGTCTCTATGTGTGAGATTGTGTGGATTTGGGATTGTGGGATTGGAACAGTTTAAGTCCACATAGGGGCAACGTGGCCACCCTGTAGTACGTGCACGCACGCACGCACACACGCACACACACACGCACACACACACAAAGAGAGAGAGAGAGAGAGAGAGAGAGAGAGAGAGAGAGGCCCTTCATATCCTCCAACATTTTACAACAAAATCACACAACTGCATTTTCATCTGGAACGTATTTCTTCCCGCCGGGGAAGACGGAGAAACGGACCGGAACGCAATGGGCGGGCTGCCGCTCACCCGTTCCTCCCACCCAGCGTTCCGGCTGCATGATGCCACTGGTTCTCGCCTTCCCTCAGAAGCCTCAAAGAACAACAGCCCAATCCTAAACCGGCCATCGGTAGCCAAAAGGTAGCCAATTGTATGAAGCTCCTTAGATGGACATTTGTCCTCCTGGGTAAGGGTGCAGGCCCAGCTATGGGTCTCCTCGGGTCTGTGCTGGCTATTTTGCTGGCATAGACTTGAGGGCCTCCGTGTCGGGCCCTGCAGCCTGACACTGAGGTTAAGCTCTGGCAGTGGAGGCCGCCATTGGTCCCACCTCTGCTCTGTCCCCCCCCCCTTTCCCAGTTCTCCTCACACCCTCCCCCCACCCTGAAAGAGCTCACTGTCCTTGGTGCTGAAACTTACCGTGCGCAGGCCTCAACATCTGCTCCACCTGGCACGGGGGTCTGGCCCTGGGCAAGCGCCAGCAGTCAGGCCTTCCTGCCAGTGGTTACGGCACTTTTGCGACACTGTAAGTAAGGCCTTAGGGGCGTAGTGGCGCTGCAGGTTAAACTGCTGCTGCTGGGCTTTCTGACTGGAAGGTTGGCAGTTCAAGACCACGCGACGGAGCGAGCTCCTGTTGCTTGCCCCTGCTCCTGCCAACCTAGCAGTTCGAAAGCACCTAAAAATGTGAGTAGATAAATAGGTACCACTTCGGTGGGAAGGTAACAGCGTTCCGTGCGCTTCGGCGTATAGTCATGCCGGTCACATGACCACTGTTCTGCCAAATTCCCTGCTGGGCCTCCCCAAGGGCCCCAATGTCTACACTAGGCTAACTAGTTTCCCTCCAGAGCGGCCTCAGAGATAGGCAAGAGGGAAGGGGTTCTTTCACCCACTGGGCCTCCTCTCTTCCAGCAGCTTTGCCTGGGATCACGGCTGGCCAGCCTCCTCCAGACTGCCCTCATCATTGGCTTGGCTCCAAACTACCCTAAGTCTGGCACCAACAAACCCCACCACCAAACAATAGGCAGTCAATGTGCCCAAGCCACAACTGCCTCCTCCACTTGGTGGCTCCAGGGGCGTGGCAGCCATAGAACAATTCCCAATGGTCTCCCAAAACAACCTTATCTTAGCCAGTTCCTCAGCCAGTTCCTCAGAACTTCCTTCAGCCAGCCAGCCAACCAGCACCTTCCCAGGTGCTTTACTGTAGCTCCTGCCTCCCACTTTATACTGAAGCCAGCCAATCAGTGGGCAGGCTTTACCATCAGCCACACCCAGTGGTGCAATTCAAATGAATTAGCAACCCGTTCTATGACATTATAGCCGGAGCCAAAAAAAACCCGAAGCCAGCCAAGGTAAGCGAGTGGGCGGGGCCCGGCCATTTAACAACCGGTTCTATAGAACCTGGGCGAACCCCCTGAATTTCACTACTGGCCACACCCATCTGCACCTGTGCTGGCCTCCCTTCAGAGCCAGGGGCCTCCTCAGCCTACAGCTGTGCTCCCGAGGCTTGCAAAGACCTTGGGAGTTAACCCTATAACCACGGAAGCTCGTCCTCGGACAAAACAGAGATGAGCACCGCCCCCTACAGTCAGTCACAACTAGACCGTTCGGTCTCGGGGAAAACCTTTACCCTTTTTAAAGGAAGGCCTTACTGCTGCCGAAAGGCCTTACTGGTGGTGCCAGCCCGATAGGATTGGGTCCCAAGGCCGGGGGCAGAGGAATCACAGTCCAAGAATCGCTAGCCAATCATCTCCCACTATCACTTACGGTGTGGACATTTGAAAGTGCTTTTAGTTGCACAGTTACAGCCCCAGTTTTGGCCCCCTTTCTGCACCCCAGCAGCTCAGAAGTGCTGTTGCCGTCCCTGCCTGCAGCTCCTGCAGTGGGAGAAGAGTCAGGCGCAGGCCAGGAGTGCGAGCCCCCCCCCGGCCTCCCCCCCTCTCCATTTGAGGCTGCCCTGAACTTTCCCTGCTTCAGATGAGCGTCAGAGAAGCCTGACTCCTGTACCACAGTGGCGGCCCTCCGGCTTCCCCCGAACACCAGGCGAGGGCGAGGGGGGTTAGCTTTGCTGAACGGTGCCAGGCCTCATTAAACCCCAGGCCGAGGGAGAGGAGCCTGCCTCGGTCCCCCTCCTCGCTGCGCAAAGTTCAAAGGTGGCACTAACAGATGTCCCCTCTCAGCATCACCGCACCTGAGGCAGACTGGCTGCTGTTTGCTTAACAGTGTCATCAGTAACTGATTATTGGCGCCAGCAGGGAACATCTGCTCCACTTACCGAAATGGCGACGCAGCCCCTTCCCTCACCTGACATCCTCCCCGGATTTTATTGAATCTCTGGGCCTCACAATTACCTTTAATTTCATTGCCGGCCTCGTGTGAAGAAAAAGCGCGTCCCCTGCAGCCGCGAAAGCACACACGCGTTGATGGCCTCTTTCCTCCGTCTCGGTCTCTGCCCTTTCCTCTGTCTCGGTCTCTGACAAGGCAGTGCAAGCCGGGTGGCCGAGCAGCCTTGATGGCGTTCGTCTCCCGGCATGCTCGGATCAGTGCACCTGGGGCTCCCGCTTGGGCCCTGCGGTCGTCTTTGTCACAGAACTCAGGAGATGTCGGGAGGGGAAGGAAAGGCCAACTGGGCCAAGTGCCCGCCCAACCAGGGGGCTGCTGGAGGCAGCCTGTTCTCCCACGCTGGCCTTTGTGTCTGGGACTCTCTCCCTGGGCGCAATCCTGGAGTTAGGCCAGCGAAGTCTGACTGGCACAAGGGGCACACTCAGCGGCGTCATGCAGCCGGAATGCTGGGCGGGAGGAACGGGTGAGCGGCAGCCCGCCCGTTGCGTACCGCTCCATTTCGCCGTCTTCCCCGCCCCCACA
>JAJKFI010012976.1:0-23408 GCA_029204185.1 Lerista edwardsae
TATTATTATTATTATTATTATTATTATTATTATTATTATTAATTAGATTTCTATCCCGCCTTTTTGCCCAGAGGCACCCAGGGCGGCATTACAATATAAAAATACAATATAAAAGTTAACATTAAAAAGCAATTTAAAAAACAATATTAAAACAATACAATAAAACAAAATTAAAACAAAACAATACAATTTAAAAACAACAAGCCATGTGGATCATAAAATAAAATATAAAAATGTAACAAACCAGCCAGCCAGCCAGCCTGTCAACAGTTAAAAGCTTTTTGGAATAAAAAGGTCTTCAGCCCCCGCCGAAAAGTTAACAGAGAGGGAGCAGTTCTCAATTCAAAGGGGAGGGTATTCCAAAGTTGGGGGGCCACCACCGAAAAGGCCTTCTTCCTGGCCGCCGCCCCTCTCACTTCTCCTGGTGGCGGCACAGTCAAAAGGGCCCCCCCCCAGATGATCTAAGAGGACAATCACAAGAATGCTACAGTCCAGGTGGTCTCCTTCACAGTCTGGCATCCCTCTGGCTGCTCACACTCCCACACATGGCTTGACAGGCACTCCTCCACTCTCACTGGAAGGGTCGTCATCTCAGCTCCTCTCACCAGCTGGAGAGACTCATCTCTGTCAGCAGCGTTTATCGGCAGTTCACGGTGACTTCCGGTTGGCTTGAACTACCGTCTGAGGTGACATTCAGGCTTCAGAGGGGGCAACTCTTCCACCCTGCCAGACCCTCCTGCTGAGCTAGGGAGATCAGGGGTCTAACTCAGTACGATCGGTGGCGGGATGTGTGCGGAGAAGCTAGACAGCAATGTCTGTGAAGTCCAGACCTACTTCTAGGAAAAGGTTTAAACAAATTAACACTGGTGCCTGTGCAATGTTAATAATTCAGGCATGCCCTGGATTATCCACTGTGGTTCTATTCTGAGCCATCACCACCCCTGCTGGATACCTAAAACCGTGGATACTGGGGACGCCTTTTTAAAGACAGGGGAACATCCGTGGTTTTGCTGCAACAAGGAAAGAATTGTTTAATGTTCCCCTATCTTTTTAATAGTCCCTTTTTAATAGGGACATGATGGCGCAGTGGGTTAATCCACTGCTGCTGGGCTTTCTGACCTGAAGGTTGGGAGTTCAAGACTGCGCAATGGAGTGAGCTCCTGTTGCTTGTCCCAGCTCCTGACAACCTAGCAGTTCGAAAGCACCTAAACATGCAAGTAGGTTAATAGGGACCACTTCGGGGGGAAGGTAACGGCATTCTGTGCACTACGGCATATAGTCATGCCAGCCACATGACCACGGAAGCTTGTCCTCGGAAAAAACACCGGCTCTACAGGCTTAGAAACGGAGATGAGCACCGCCCCCTACAGTCGGTCACAACTTGACCATTTGGTCGTGGGGAAACCTTTACCTTTTAACCTTTTTAATAGGTGTCCCAGTATTTATGTTATACATGGATAACTGAAACTGTGGATACGGTTTGTAGGGCTTCCCTCGAGAACCGTTCGAAGGCTACAGTTAGTACAAAATGCAGGAGCCCAAGTGGTGCCTTTAAAAGTTTTAAAGGAGAGTTTTCCAGAGGAAAAGTCCATCACAGGCTACAGGCAGTGATGGGCATGTGCAACCTACTGGTTTTAGATGTAGGATACCTCAGGCACCAGGATGCTAGGGAGAGGCACCAGGATGCAGGCATCTTGTTGTGTGCCCCCTGAGGCATCTGGTGGGCCACTGTGAGAAACAGGAAGCTGGACTGGATGGGCCTTTGGCCTGATCCAGCGGGGCTCCCTCCAAATCACCGCTTCTTGCATATGAACTAAAAGGAATCACACCACATTGCCACCCCCTCTCTGCCAGATCCCTTCCCATTTCCCTGTATATCCACCCTTGTCCAGTTTTTCTTCCTCCCCATCCTTTCCTCCCCTGAACACAAAGATCCCTCCGCGCATCAGCATTTCATGATGGAATCTGCATCTGATGATACCATTTCTCATACTGATACTTTTCTGGATGCTCAAAGGATTGCCTGCACAGTACTTAATGCAACCCCCCCAGCAGAACAGGCACCTTCTTCTCTCTACGCCGGCAGCCACAAACTATGGGAATCAGATGGGGATCCTCCACACCGTTAAGCAGCTGCTGCAATTCATCCCCATGCAAGCAAGACACTCCCGCCTTTGTCTGGGAACAACAAACAGAATGAAAACTTCCCAAGAGCCTCCTGGGCAGCAGCCAATCAACTCTTTTCCTCTCAGCCAATCAGGCCTCGGGATAACAAACAACCCCAGATGTATGCAGCCCACTGCCTGGTGGGATTTGTAGGCTTTTCCAATCCTCTCGCCCACCTACGTAGCACAAAGGCTTCTGGGAATTGTAGTAGTCTGTCTTCCTGGGGCTTGGTAATTTGTAGTATATTTCAGGTTGTGTACCCCTTATCCAGATTGCTTGAGATGGGAAGATGTCTGGATTTCAGATTTGTCTGGATTTTGGAATAATTGTATAAATATAATGAGAAACGCTTCCTCTTGCTCTTTTCATTGTTCCCCATTTGGGTATCTGCTGGCCTCTTTGACATTTTTCAACAGTGTCACATCCACTACAGAGCAGAGTAGAATTTACAGCCTGTACGTGGGAATGAGCACAAGACCTTCTAGTGTTCACATGACAGAAAGTTTAAAAAAGAGTCTTGGACAAAAATGTCTGGATTTCAGATATCTGGATAAGGGATGATCTACCTGTATGACTGAAGTTTTGTGTCACTTACGCAGATGGTAGCACGTTTAACATTAAAATAAACCCGTTTGATTTGTAATGTAATCAATTTATTTACTCCAGTAGTTGTAATCATATGTGCAGTATGTTTTTAGAGATGTGACCCTATACACACTCTAGCCCAGTTTTTCACAAAGTATGGGTCAGGACCCACTTGGTGGGTCACGACCCGATATCAGGTGGGTTGCAGAAAGCTGGGGGTAGCCATCTTGGAAACGGCAGACCTTACTCTTGCTATATTCCTTTAAAAGTGAGGGTTTTTTATAATTTTGTTTTTCAGTGCTTTTACACAATACTTTGTCATAATCTTGCTATGCAATTGCTGCGGTCCAAGAATGCCAGTTTGTATTCCAGGAGTGTCATTTTCTCACAACGCGATGGCACCTCTGGCCATGGTATCACTTCAGCTGGGTCCCAACATGTGTGCCATTCTAAAAAGTGGGTCCCAGTGCTAAAACGTTGCGGCTGTAGCCTTAATTTGGGTATAGCCTGTTCTTGTACTCCTGTCTTCTTTATTGCAGATAAAATCACCCACGTCTGAGGCATTAAAAAGCATTAGTCTTTAAGACTCCGATGCTGCTACTTTTCCTAAGATACTAAACAGCAGCCCAAGGGGTTGCACCCAGTGATGGGATCAGCTAACAACTCGGGGGAACGCTGGGCGGGCAGCAGGAAGGCTGGGCGGGACTTCCGGGTGATTGACAGCCCGTCCGTCTGGGTCCGCCGCCTGCCCGCCTGCCCGCCACACGGGCTGCCCCCGGGTGGCACACCCCACTGCTGCACGCCCTGGCACCTGGGGGCCCCCACCCATCCCCCACGGTGAGCGGGCACCCCCTCCGAGGCCAGGGCAGTCTGTGCGGTGGGCAGGCAGGCGGCGGACCTGGACGGACGGGCTGTCAATCACCCGGAAGTCCCGCCCAGCCTTCCTGCTGCCCGCCCAGCATTCCCCCGAGTCGTTAGCTTATCCCATCACTGGTTGCACCAGACCACTTGTGATGGTGCAGGAGCCCTTGGAGCAAGCCCAAAGGACCCTGGGCATGTCACTTACCCAGGAGTAAGTCACATTTTGTTGTTTTTTTAATACTTTTTGGTTGTATATTGGTAAGGGAGTGGTTAGGGCATACAAAGTACACACAAATAAGGTTACTGAACCAGAAATACTAATTTATATCTACATTAGATTAAAATTATCTATTCTAAATTTCATTATCTCTTCTAGTCTTATTCTTCTTATACTACTATTATACATTATCATTTACATTAATCTCTTCATGTATCTTCATTAATCTCAAATGTCTCTTCATTTTGTCAATATAAATTCTACTATTTTGTGAAATCTACAGCATTAAATAGAAAGACAACTTAAAATTCTTAGCTATTCTGTTGGGATACTGAAGGAAGTCCCTGGAAATTTACCGGCCTGAATGGGGAAAGGCCTAACACTAGGCCGACTCAGGGGGTAAAGTGCTGAGTCATTCAGGCCTGGCAGACCAGCAGTAAAGTGCTGAGTGATTCTGACTCAGCTTCAATCTGATCTCTGATTGGATGCTGGGGGCTATTTAATCAAGACCAGAAACACCTATGGTTAGTTGCTGGAGATGTAAGTTTTGCTGTTGGAGGCGCTTTACTGTACCTGTTACCTGTTCTTTGCTGCAAGAAGGCTTCTTCTGAGAATATAGACGTTCTTGCTACCCTAATCTCTGTTGTCTGAGTGATTCCTTGCTGGAGCTCTGCGACCTTGAAGCCTTTCCAAGCCTCACGGCTGTAAGCTGCTTCTACACTATCATCAGGTTATGGGCCCAGCGCTAGCAGGCTTGTCATTGTAAGAGCTGAAGTTAAAGAGATGCTGAGCCAAGGAGGGGTAAGGAGTGATTTCCTAAGCAGACAGCATGCAGTCACATTTGAGCATGCCGGGCTTTCCCCTGAGCCGGTTATCTGGGACCATTTATTTGGCATGGAGCACAAAAATGGAGATGTCCTCCATCGTGAACAGCTTTGGGGTGTCACAGTATCCAGTATCTCTCTGCTTTTCCACTTCGGGGCATACAAAATTCTAGCTGCTGTTGCTACATGTATTAAAATTCTAGCTGCTGTTGCTACATGTGTTGCTACTTGTATTGCAGTAGTAACATTGAGAAGGAATAATTCTGGTTTAAGTGGTACAGAGCATTTCAGTATTTCTTGTAGGATTTTTTTGTACATTTTTCCAATACTCTTTTGCCTTTGTGCATGTTCACCACATGTGATAAAAAGTTCCATTTACATTTCCAGCATTGATTTTATGTCTCTTTATACATTTTGGCTATTTTTTTCAGGGGAAAGGTGCCATCTGTAAAACATTTTGTAAATGTTTTCTTTAAACGATGTCACCTTTATTAGTTTGATATTTGTTGTCCATATCTGCTCCCATTCTTCGATATTGATTGAATATCCAAAGTTTTCAGCCCATTGTATCGTTGTTTCTTTCACTGTTTCATCTTCCATTCTAACTTTTAATACAAATTCATAGATCTTTTTGATTTATTTCTCTTCTTTCAGAGTAAGCCACGTTGAATTGGCTTCCTTCCAAATAAACATGGATAGGATTGGGCTGAATGTCTTAAAAATGAGCTGGCTTCCTGAGAAGAAGTACAAGCCAGATTCTTACCCAAGTTGAACACTTACGAGTTGTTTTAGGGATTTTTCAGCTAAGAAAGCTGAAGTTGGTACAAAGGATGCCCTCTGAGTTTCTTGAGAGGAAACCATCAATCCATGGTATTTCCATTGCAGGGTTTTTTAAAATAATAATTAGAGAGGCCAAAGCAGTGTATACTGCAGTGTATGCAGTATAATAGCCATTTAGGGGTTATCGAGTAGATGCCACAGTTAACAATGTCAGTGTCTCTAATTATGGTAGGCCAGTGGTTCCCAAATTGTGGGTCGGGACCGACCAGTGGGTCACGAGCCAATTTCAGGTGGGTCACAAAGCACCTAGGGCAGCCATATTAAAAATATGGGAATATGGGATGCTGGAATGGAGGAGGGCTGTGTGGGTGTTTTGCCTGAGTGAAGGTTGAGGGACATGATGGCGCAGCGGGTTAATTCACTGTTGCTGGGCTTTCCGACCAGAAGGTTGGGAGTTCAAGACTGCACGATGGAGTGAGCTTCCGTCGCTTGTCCCAGCTCCTGCCAACCTAGCAGTTCGAAAGCACCTAAATGCAAGTAGATAAATAGGGACCACTTCGGGGGGAAGGTAACGGCGTTCCGTGCACTACAGCGTATAATGCTGGCCACATGACCATGGAAGCTTGTCCTTGGACAAACACTGGCTCTACAGGCTTAGAAACGGAGATGAGCACCGCCCCCTACTGCCGGTCACGACTAGACCATTCGGTCGTGGGGAAACCTTTACCTTTAAGGTTGTAAATAGGCTCCCCCCCTTTCTGATTCACTTTGCTATTGGAAAATGGTTGAGAAATAACCCAACTTATTGCTGCATTCTCAGGAAAGCAGCAGGCTCTGGCGTCACAATGACAACACTTCTGGCCATGACATCACTTCAGGTGGACCCTGGACAGATTTTCATTCTAAAAAGTGGGTCCCAGTGCTAAAACGTTTGAGAACCACTGCAGTAGGCTAATAGGAACCGCAAGACCGAGTTTTCCAAAAGAACATAGATTTTATTAAGAGATATAGGAAAACAGACAAACCATGCCCTTTTATGCAAGACCAGTGGCACAGAGGTTTAAATGGCTGTGGATGGAAGAATGTTTGTAAATAGTTCCTTTTGGACAGGCACCGGTTAAGCGAAGGAGGGAACGAGAGATTGAGAGAACGAGCCCAGTTGCCAGCTGAACTGATAGCAATAGTCTGAGTTGTATCCTAAGTGATCCTGCTATTTTCATAGGGGAACTTGTGCATGTGCAAGCAATTGCACAAACATCTCTGGGCTTTGTGACACCTTCACATCTTGCAAAAGATGTCACACTCAGCGTTATTAGTGATTCCTTGTGCACATGGAACAGTGCTCAATGTCACTTTATTTCTGCATGCACTCCTTAGAATACGCCTCATCCTGTACAGAGTAAAACATATGGGAAAGCTAATATACATACTATACATAAAGTAATATACATACATAAAGTAATAAACATACATAAAGTAATACGATCATAGATGTATGGTTATTCATCTAATTATTGTTATTCCTCCAATTAAACCAGGCTTGCCAAGAGCTACTCTCCAGTCAAGAAGGGGGGGGGGAAACAGATTCCAAGTGAACAGGCGACAAAGTTTTAGTTCTTTCTTTTTCAGGTTGTTGATGCTCCACTTATTCCAGCATACATGGAAACTGCGACGTTAAGATGCTATGAACTTTTTGCTAAGCCAGGATAAAAGAAATAAGTTTGTGCTCACCATCAGAGAGAGAGAGAGGTGCTGCAAAACCGAAATGCAGCACCTGCAACAGATCTCAGTTAAACTAAGGACGCAATCCTAACCTAACCATGTACTGTATGTATGTATGTACAATGTACTGTAAAGCTAATCTGGACCACTCTCGGGGTCAGGGAGGGTGGCGCACCTCCATGTGATGGCCTCCCTGACTCCGACAGTGGTGCAAATGCGCTTTACGGCATGCCCCTTGTGCCTAACTACAGGTTAGGATTGCACCCTCATAGATTCAAATTTTCCAGGAAGGTTGCTCCCTTGCGATTACATTTAGTTGCCAATGTAGGATTTCCCCCTGCGTTGTTTTTTACATTTCTGTGGCTGGGATCAGTGCATCCCTGACCCCAGCATTCTGCACAAATTAGAACCTTCCTGGCGTCTTCCATTCCTGTCCATATTATACCAGATGCTGCACCCTTCTTGAGCTTCCCTGCTCCGCACAATATATATTTAGTTAGCCCCAGGGAGAAAACATTAAACAGACAACGTGGAATTGATTCCAATGCTCAGCAATGTGAAATAAGGCTAAACATTAACCGGGGGGGGGCTGGTTGTGGCTACTGACCCCGAGGGCCCAACCTGCGTATTGGCACCGCTGTGTCGGCTCTTGGGCAGACACTAGCAGTAGTGTTGGCCCAAGAGCACTGGTACAAGGGGGATTCTGGGAGGAGGGCGGGCGGGAGGACCTGCGCAGGGGGTGGGCGGGCTGGTGGGCGGGCTGGCCTGGGGAGGGGGGCAGGGCTGGGATGTGGCTTAGGCTGCATCCAAGACTCCGTCCCTAGGCTGCGCGGCTTCCTTTGATCTGCCCCTGCTATACACCAGACGCAGATCCGTGGAACCCTATGGGGAGGCTGGAGCCTCCCCCCGGGGCAAGGGCGAACATGCCCGCGCCCCGGGGATGCTCCCCAGCACACCTGAAGGTGCACTGGCTATGGTGCAGGCCTCGTCATTCCAGCACAACTTAGGATTGCACCAGTGGTGTCATCTACTCTCCAGTAGACGGTACGCTGGGCGGGGCTTACGCGTGATCGGCAGCCCGTCCACTCACTTCCGCTTTCTTCCCGCTCGCCGCGCGGCTTTCCCTGGCCTCAGAGGGGGCGCCTGCTCGCCCAGGCACTCAGGCACCCCCCACCCATCCCCCCCAGCGAGCAGGCGCCCCCTCCAAGGCCAGGGAAAGCCACGTGGCGAGCAGGAAGAAAGCGGAAGTGAGTGGACGGGCTGCCGATCACTCGTAAGTCCCGCCCAGCGTACCGTCTACTGGAGAGTAGATGACACCACTGGATTGCACTCTGAGTCTCCTGCTCTGGCCTGTTTGGAAGTCCCCCAGCAAGGCCTCTCCACACAGCTTGACATTCAGGCCTTCTCAGTAGCTGTGCCTTGGTCCCAATGTGCCCTTCCCTTGCACGGTGGGCTCGGCCCTGCCACCCAGTTTTAGCTGCCAGGTGAATACGGTTGTGCCACCCACCCCTCTGAATTTCAGGATATTGTACAGTTTCATCTGCCGGCCGTTTTTAAAATGCGGGGTTGCAGTACTGGCTGCTCATTTTTCTGCCTTTAATTTGCTCTGTTGACAATGACCGCACAAAACCCTGGATACTATCTTGAAAGGGTTTGGTGTCTGCAGTGGAGCGTTTATATGTACATTAAACAAATCCAGTAAATCTCCTTCCTACAATCCTCCAGTTTCAATGAGTTAAGGATATGCTCAAGATGACCTCATTGTGCTAAGCATTCTCCACCCATTCCTGCCTGTTTGCAGGAAGCAAGAAAACCCACGAATAATCCAGCTTTCATGCTGCCATGAAGAGCCTTACGCTGCCAGAATGCTACTTCCACCAGCACAAGGCTCTGATAGAATTGGAGCCTCAAAACTTTCCAGAAGAAGCAAGCTCTGAGAGCGTACTTAATACCAGCAACTTGCTCGCAGCTCTTCCCAGGCAAAGAATTCGAAAGTTGTGGTGCGCAAATAGCAAGAAGGTCATGTCCTTACTATTCCTCCATCAAACCTGTATTTAGAGTGACTTGAAGAGCAACGCTTGGGAACCTGGCTGTAGACCCCAAATAAATTCAGGCAATCCAAACCTGGAATTAGGCCGGCAGTTAGGCCAGCAAAGTTTGGCTGGCACAAGGGCCACGGTAAAGCGCATTTGGACCACGCTCGGAGTCAGGGAGGATGGCGCACGTCTTTGTGCTGGCCTCTGACTGACAGAGTGGTCCAAACATACTTTACAGTGTCCCTTGTGCCAGACAAACTTTGCTGGCCTAACTGTGCCGGCCTAACTCCAGGCTAGGATTGCACTCTCATACAGGCCAAGGCAGTCTCTTGAAGTAATCTGATCCCGGGCCAGGTAGAAAGGTTAATTCCAACCAGCGGTGGCATTCAGCTGGTAAGCTGGGCGGGACTTACCTTTGACGGGCAGTCCGCCCGTTGCGTAACAGCGCGTTCCGTCGCTTTTCCCCCCCCCCCCCCCCCGACTGCCTGTCAAAGGTAAGTCCCGCCCAGCGTACCGGCTGAATGCCACCGCTGATTCCAACACTTGACATTGGGCCCAGCAATGAATTGGCAAGCAATTTAGAGCTGCAAGAGTCCTCAAAGGTTCCACATTCTGTATTGGTCTTTGATCATTCATGGCTAGCCATGGCAAGGAACAATGCAGCCCACCAGGGTTTAAGATGCTTCTTCTTTGAGGGTCCTTGGACAAGGCTTGCCTGGGACTAACCTCGGCGGCTGCTGGCATTTAGACAGTTTCTCCTTCATGTGGAATTTCTGGTGCTTCACAATATGCGAGCGATGAGAAAAGCATTTCCCGCACTCCAGGCATTTGTAGGGCTTCTCCCCGGTGTGGACTCTCTTGTGGGCCAAGACGTTGGACCTGTCCGAGAAGCACTTCCCGCACTCCGAACACTTGAAGGGCTTCTCCCCCGTGTGGACCCTTTTGTGCCTGGCGAGAGACGAGCTGTCCGCGAAGCACTTCCCGCACTCCAAGCAGGCGTAGGGTTTTTCGCCCGTGTGGGTGCGCTGGTGCTTGACCAGCCCCGACTGCTGAGCAAAAAACTTCCCACACTCCAAGCACGTGTACGGCTTCTCGTCCGTGTGGACGCGGCAGTGTTTCACCAGGGCGGAGGGCCGCGGAAAGCATTTCCCACACTCCAGGCACTCGTAGGGCTGCTCCCCGGTATGGACCACCCAGTGGCTCACCAGGGCGGAGTGCTGGTCAAAATATTCTCCACACTCCGAGCATCTGTAGCGCTCCATGCCCTTGTGGACTCTCTGGTGCGTCACCACGTGCGACCGGTCGGCGAAACATTTCCCACACTCCAGGCACTTGTAAGGCTTCTTTCCGGTGTGGACCCTCTGGTGCCTCACGAAGGCCGGGTTGTCGGCAAAGCGCTCCCCACACTGCAAGCACTTGTGGGGTTTCTCGCGCATGTGGATCTTCTGGTGGGTCAGAAGGTAGGACTGCTGAGCAAAGCACTTCCCGCACTCCAGGCAGGCGTAGGGCTTCTCGTTGGTGTGGACCCGACAGTGTTTCACGAGGGACGAGGGCCGGGGGAAACACTTCCCGCATTCCAGGCATTCGTACGGCTCCTCTCCCGTGTGGACTCTCCAGTGGCTGACAAAGGCCGAGTGCAGCTCAAAGCAGTCTCCGCACTCCAGGCACTTGTAGGCTCTCTCCCCCGTGTGGATTCCCTGTTGCGTCACGAGGTGAGCAAAACACTTCCCACACGCCAAGCAGCGGAAGGATTTCTTTCCCATGAAGACTCTCTGGTGCATGACCGCAAAATGCTGCCCACACTGAGGGCACAGGCCCCGCTCTGAAGACTCGCCTGGGAAGGGAAAGGACAAACACAGACAGGGTTGACTGCCAAGCCTGGAGAGGAAGGAAGGAAAGCTCGAGAAGGACGGCAATCGGCAGAGGCCAAAAAAAAAAAAAAAAAAAGTCTGAAGAAGCTGAAATATGGTGGGGAAAAGTGGCACGGCTTCCCAAAGCAAATCCAAGAGCAAAATTGGGGCAACTACATGCCAACTAAAATGCCAAAGAACATAAGAACATAAGAAAAGCCCTGCTGGATCAGGCCAAAGGCCCATCTAGTCCAGCTTCCTGTATCTCACAGCGGCCCACCAGGTGCCCCAGGGAGGCATGAGACAACAAGATGCTTGGATCCTGTTGCCACTCCCTTACACCCAGTACTCTAAAGTAACCTACTACTAATGCAAGGAGGTTACAACCCATCATTGCCTATAGCCCACGATGGACCTTTCCTCCAGAAATCTGTCCAATCCCCTCTTAAAGGCATCAAGACCAGATGCCATCACCACCTCCTGTGGCAAAGAGTTCCACAGATTAACTACCCGCTGGGTAAAAAAGTACTTCCTTTTATCTGTTTTAACTCTCCCAACTCTCAGTTTTAGCGGATGCCCCCTGGTTCTGGTGTTTTGAGAGAGGGAAAAGAACATCCCTCTATCAACTCTACCCCTTCCATGTATAATTTTGTATGTCTCAATCATGTCCCCCCTCAGGCGCCTTTTTTCTAGACTGAAGAGCCCCAAACGCTGCAGTCTTTCTTCATAAGGGAGGTGCCATAAGTATAGAACTTGTGCTAACTCTAGGTTAGGATTGTGTCCTCACAGAGATCCTTTGATTGTGGTCTATTTGTATGAGGGCGCAATCCTAACCTGGAGTTAGGCTAGCACAATTAGGCCAGCAATGTTTAGCCGGCACAAGGGCCACCGTAAAGTATGTTTGGACCACTCTTGGAGTCACAGAGGCCAGCACACAGATGTGCACCATCCTCCCTGACTCTGAGAGTGGTTCAAACGTGCTTTATGGTGGCCCTTGTGCCGGCCAAACTTTGCTGGCCTAACTGTGCCGGCCTAACTTCAGGTGAGGATTGCACCCTGAAAGTCATAAGAATCTTAATAAAAGGGAAAGGCATTTTCTGCAGGATTTTCATTGATGGAAGATGATGGGGAAAGACCTGAAACAGGGCAGAGGAGTACACGCGCTTTGAATAAATAGAAATGTATGAAAAAGAAGTCTGAAATGGCAGGCACTGGCTAAGAAGAAAGCAGGATTCCCTTATCCACATTAGTAAGAATGATGTGGAAAGGTATGAGAAATTCTGCTATTAGGACACCATATATCTGGGTGCCCTTGATGACCGAGGTACAGGGGATAGGAAATCTCACCAGTTCACAAGCCACAAAGAACGTTCCAGGAGAGTTTGGGGACTGCCTTATTCAAACGGTTGAGGTTTTACATTTGACCCCTCACCTGAGCAGGTATTAGGGGTGTCTGCTTCACCCAAGTCTTGAGAATCTGGCACCCACGGTTCCTCTCCTTGTTCCATCTGGGAGATGAGGGCAGGCTTCAGGCCTGAAAATCCTGTAGGCGTGGGGGGGAAAAAAAGCCAATTTAGCAGAATTCCCTAACCTGGGGTGCAATCTTAACCTGGACAGCACACGGTACACCGTCCTCCCTGACTCCAAGACTGGTCCAAACGCGCTTCACGGCGCATTTGGGACACTCCTAAACTGGCACAAGGGACTTGTGCGGGCCTACCTCCAGGTTAGGAATGGCACCCCAGCAATTTATTTACTCTCATTTCTATACTGTCTTTCCTCCAAGGATCCCAGGGGGTTGTACATACTTCCTCCCCAACGTTTGTCCTCACAACCCACCCAGAGACATCACTTCCAGGTTAATGACATCACTTCCGGTGTGTCCCAACGTGAGTGCATTTCTAAAAAGTGGGTCCCAGTCTAAAAGGCTTGAGGACCACTGTGTTGGCAAAATCCTTCAATAGGACTGGGACGTATGTGTAGGGCTTTTGGTTTTAGTCCCACTGTGAGCAACCCCATTTCATATACCCCATATATAGGGCTGGCCAAGACCTCACTGAGGCAGTAAATATGCTCCTCTCTCACAGGTTATCCCAGTCTTCCGATTCCTACAGAATGAGAATTGCTTACCCAAAGAGGCCACATTCCCATAATTCTCCAACATGACTTCCCTGTACAAGGCTCTTTGATTCGGGTCTAGCAGCGCCCCTTGACCTTCCGTGAAATATATGGCCACATCTTCAAAGGTCACCAGCCTCTGCAGGAAAAAAAAAAGAGTCCTTAGACAACCTCTACTGTTGTGACACCCCTAACGGAGCATCATTTTCCCCTCTGCACTGGGCTAAACGTTCATTAGCTACACCACTGTTCCTCTCCAATTTTTGTACTCACAACAACCCTGTGAAGTAGGCAAAGCTAAGAGAGAGTGACTGGCCCAAGATAGGTCCCCCAGGAAGCTGAGCGGAGATTTGAACCCGGATCTTCCAGGTCTAACTCCCAAACACTGACTATTCCATCCTGGCTACGCAACAAAACTTACACAATTCCCCCAATAAACAAATGCACAACACACACACCCCAAACACTTGGAGGCACCCCAACCCACTTGGAGGTAAGGTCTCATCATCTTACAAATCTGGACAGCCTGCATTTCCAAGTTCGGAGCCCAAGCAGACCACTAAGAGCACAGTCCTAACCAACTTTCCAGCCCCCACAGAGCTGGGCCAATGGGGCATGTGCTGCAGCCTGCTGTGGGGTGTGGCAGTCACGGAGGAATCCTCAAGGTAAGGGAATGTTTGTTTCCTTCCCTCGAAGCTGCATTGCCCTTACCCCAGCGCTGGAAAGTTGGTTAGGGTTGTACCCTAAATCAGATGCTTTTGGCATGCTGATTCTAAACTAAGAACATAAGAAGAGCCCTGCTGGATCAGGCCAAAGGCCCATCTAGTCCAGCCTCCTGTATCTCACAGTGGCCCACCAGATGCCTCAGGGAGCACATGAGACAACAAGATGCTTGCATCCTGTTGCCACTCCCTTGCACCCGGTACTCTGAAGTAGCCCACCACCTTTGTAAAGAGGTTGCATAACCCATCATTGCCTATAGCCCACGATGGACCTTTCCTCCAGAAATCCGTCCAATCCCCTCTTAAGGGCATCCAGACCAGATGCCATCACCACCTCCTGTGGCAAAGAGTTCCACAGATTAACTACCCACAGATTAACTTTTATCTGTTTTAACCCTTCCAACCCTCAGTTTTAGCGGATGCCCCCCGGTTCTGGTGTTTTGAGAGGGAAAAGAGCATCCCTTTATCGACTCTATCCCTTCCGTGCGTAATTTTGTATGTCTACAAAACTATGTACCACTGATCTCAGTGGGGCTTGCTTCTATGTAAACACTAACAGGGCTGCAACCTGTGCACTCTGTGCAACCCTGGTCCCTTCTCGGCTTTCTTCTTTGCCATCACAAATCTGTCAGCAGCTTCCTGAGGAATTCCTACCTGAGCTGGCTCCGGGGTAGCCTTTTCCATTTCTCTGGGAAGAGACACCACTCCAGAATCAAGCCCAGACGACATCACTCCACTGCTGGGGCAAAAAATGATCCAGGAAAAAAAAAAAACAGAAAACAGAAAACCAGATTATTTTTTAGTATAATCCGAGGTGACATGTGAACTGGAGCTCGCTTCCCACCCAGTCAGTGGGCAACACATGTCTAATTTTTTTTTTCCCAGTGGAAAAATAGCCACAATTCAAGAGGTATAGAGGCGCACAAACATCTCCCACCCCTTGCCCCAGAATCAAAGTCTCCAATGTTAAGGCTCAACCATTGATCATTAAGAGCGCAATCCTGGAGTTAAAGG
Organism: Lerista edwardsae; assembly: GCA_029204185.1. Lineage (NCBI taxonomy): Eukaryota > Metazoa > Chordata > Lepidosauria > Squamata > Scincidae > Lerista > Lerista edwardsae. The sequence continues at coordinate 14,896 of JAJKFI010012976.1, forward strand.
TAAAGGTTTCCCCACGACCAAATGGTCTAGTCGTGACCGACTGGTGGGGGGCGGTGCTCATCTCCGTTTCAAAGCCTGTAGAGCCGGCGTTTTGTCCGAGGACAAGCTTCCGTGGTCATGTGGCCAGCATGACTATGCCGTAGCGCACAGAATGCCGTTACCTTCCTACCGAAGTGGTCCCTATTTATCTACTTGCATTTAGGTGCTTTCGAACTGCTAGGTTGGCAGGAGCTGGGACAAGCGACGGGAGCTCACTCCATTGCGCAGTCTTGAACTGCCAGCCTTCCGGTCGGAAAGCCCAGCAGCAGCAGTTTAACCTGCTGCGCCACCACGTCCCTGTGAATCCTGGAGTTAGGCCAGCAAAGTTTGGCCGGCTCAAGGGCCACCATAAAGCACGTTTGGACTACTCTCGGCGTCAGGGAGGAGGATGCAGGTCTGTGTGCTGGCCTCTCTGACTCTGAGAGTAGTCCAAACATACTTTACGGTGTCCCTTGTGCGGGCCTAAATATGCCAGCTTAAATCCAGGTTTGGATTGCGCTCTAAAAGTAATAAGAAATAAGCCCCTGCCCACATGCAAAGTACAGTACAAGAGGAAGAGAACTGCAGCCTCTGCTTCCAAGAAAGAGATCTTGCTCCCCCCCTCCACACACACACACTCTCAACAGCCGAAGTTCTTTCCCCAGCACTGTTGGTGCCCCCTTTAAACTGCCAAATCATTTTGTCTTCTGTTCCACCCCGTCCCAAATTTTCCCAAATTCTCCTGCTTCATCATGCACTCTCACACCTACGTCTCACAGCATTGGTTATTTCTAAACAGTTGGCATGATCATTTCAAATGGTTGAATCTATTTTCTTTGAAATGGTTTTTATTTTGGAAATATTCTGGTTACCCGCCATAGGATTATTTACTGAAAAGTGGGTTAAACAGGCATACACACATCACTCCTTTAGCCATTCTGGCAGGCCAAATGCTTTCTTTCTGGCCTTCAAGCAAGCAAGCAAGCAAGCAAGCAAGCAAGCAAGCAATGGTATTTATATACCGCTTTTCAACACGAAGTTCACAAAGCGGTTTACAGACAAATAGTAATAATAAAGTTAAATGGCTCCCTGTCCCAAAAGGGCTCACAATCTGAAAAAAAATGCAGACCACCACCAGCAACAGCCACTAGACAAGACACTGTGCTGGGATGAAGAGGGACAGTTACTCTCCCCCTGCTAAATATAAGAGGAACACCACTGGAAAAAGTGCCTCTTGTCCAGTTAGCAGGGGTACTAGCCCCCCGATCCATAATAGCGATCCAGACCCCTTAAACATCGACTAATGGGGATTGCTAACTGGGTGGATACAATACGTGCTTAAAATCTCTATTCGGACAGCACACAGGAAGGATGATCTCTCTTTGCTGAGGATTGAACATGAAGAAACAAGCCCAGGAACTGTATCCAGTGTCAGAAGCTGCTTTATATTGAGGCATTGCAGAGCTACCTGCTCTGACAGGCAGCAGCCCCAAGAACCAACTTTCCTATCTAGGGATAGAGATGCTGGGGACCGAACCCAGCACTCTCAGCATGAAAGGCTGCAACTCTGCTCCAGTCTCCAGGCCGCTCTGGGCTAGGAAGCTGTTGGGAAGAAGCCACAATTCCAGCCGCTCTCTGAGAGCACAAGCCTAACCTGGAGTTAGGCTGGCACAGTTAGGCCTGCAAAGTTTGGCCAGCACAAGGGACGCTGTAAAGCACGTTTGGACCACTCTTGGGGTCAGAGAGGCCAACACACAGACGTGCGCAATCCTCCCTAACTCTCAGAGTGGCCCAAATGTGCTTTATAGTAGCCCTGGTACCGGCCAAGACTCAGGGAGCAAGCCTAACCAACCTTCCAGCACTGACACACCTGTGCCAATGGGGCACGTGCTGCATCCTGCAGTGGAGCAGTATTCACAGAGGCCTCCTCAAGGTAAGGGAATGTTTGTTCTTTTACCTCAGTGCTGCATTGCCCTTACCCTGAGGCTGGAAAGCTGGTTAGCACTGTGCCCTCAGTTTTGTTCCAATCAGCCAGTAAAGACAGGACCAAGGCCAAGGATTCTTTCGTCATCTTTTGCAGTGTGTCTGTGGCTTGGCTCCCACCTGAGCGATGGGGAGCCACCTGCTTGCGACACACCAGCTGGGTGGCAGCCTTCCCCCCCCCCCAAAAAGAAAGAGAAACCAGCTCCTATTAAAGTCACTGTCCAAAGTGGTGCATGGGGGGGGGGGGGCTGGAGCAAAGTCCTGCACTGGGCCCTCCTGTTCCCCCCTCCCATGTAAATTGTCACTAATTCTGGGGGTTCAGGGGTCAGCCCAGTCCAGATCGCTGCGGACCAGCCTGGCCGATGATGGCTATTATCCCAAGGGCCGGCAGACCCATTTGGGGATAGGCTAGCCTGAATTACCTTTTGTCCACAGGTATTACCATTCTGGCCTCCCAGCATGAAAAACAAAGAAGAGCCTTGCTGGATCAGGCAAAGGGCCTATCTAGTCCAGCTTCCTGCAGCTCACAGCGGCCCACCAGATGCCTCAGGGAGCACACAAGGCTGCAAGATGCCTGCCTCCTGTTGCCACTCCTTTGCACCTAGCATTCTAAGGTAGCCTTCCTCTAAAATAAGGAGGTTGAGCCACTCATTGGGGCCTGCAGCTTGCAATGGACTTTTCCTGCAGAAATCTGTCGGATCCCCTTTTAAAGGCACCTAGGCCAGATGCCATCACCACCTCCTGTGGCAAAGAGTTCCACAGATTAATTACCCTCTGGTTAAAAATGCTTTATAGTATTTTTAAAAGGAAATATCCTTTTATCGGTTCTCACTCTCCCACCACTCCGTTTTAGTGGATGTCCTCTGGTTCTGGTGTTTTGAGAGAGGGAAAAGACCCTCCCTCTATCCATCCCATGCATAATTTTGCACGTCTCAATCAGGCCCCTCCAGAAATGCTCCCCTGACTTCGCTTCTTCCTACCTGCGCAATCACAACAAGATGCAGCCCCGACCCCCTTCCCTGTCACCCCATTTCCAGTTCCAACAGTTTCAACAGCTTTTGTCGTTCTCTCCCACGGAGGAGCTGCAGGGGGTGCAAAGCTCCCGGTCCCCTCCTCCCTCCCCGTGCCCCACCATAGCCGTCGCCCCCTCCCCAGCAGGACAAACGCCTCCCGCCCCACTAACTTTCTTAAGAGTTCTTGCCTGAGCAGCCTCCCTGGCTGCCTCTCCTGACAATTCCATCACGTCTCCCGCCATCAGCCAATCCGATCGCCCAAAGCTGCGACGTGAAGCACAAGGGCTGCTGGGATATGTAGTCCTCTTCAATGCCTCTCCCAGAAAACTAGCGCTAAAGGGGTTCTGGGAATTGTAGTCTTCCTTCTGCAAGAGGACTCAGGCTCCCCATTACCGCCGCGCAGAACGTTTGTCGCCACTGGTGCGACTGCCGTGGTTGTAAGAATCATGGTAAGAATATGCACTGCCTCTTCAAGCAAAAATCCTCCAGTCCATCAGCTTGTTTCCAAGAACAGACCTTCTTGGAAGATCTCTGGTTCAGATTCTTGGTTCTGATTCTGAATTCTTGGTTCAGATGCCCCTGGAAACGGACAAACTCAGCAAAGCACCCCCCCCCCAGCTTGTTTTGCCTTGTCTCCAGAATCAGGAGTACAATTTTGAGGCTCTATTTTACTCTCAGGGCTAACATGAATTAAATCTCGCGGTACTAGTGCAATCCAGTGCACGCTTACTTGGGAGTAAAAGTCCCATTGTATTCACTCAGGATGTTACTTTTAAGGACACGTGTCAGGTTGCGTGCCTGCCCCCAAGGCTGGGAGTCAGTCCCCACGACACAGGAGGGAGTCACTTGTCCCTCACTGCAGAACCTCTGCGGTTACTTAAAGAAAAGGCACTCTTCACGTACTCGAAGTGGTCTTGTTTCTCCTTAATCTATAACAACATGGTTCTATTGAGCAAAAAACTCTGGCATTCCTTCCTAAGAGATGCTGCATTGCGAAGGCATTGTGGGTGCAGGGATTAATATGTCTAGCCCAGTGATGGCGAATTTATAACATGCGTGTCAAAGGTGATTGGATATGTATTGGATATGAATTGCTATATGTAAGGGGTGACCAGGTCTAGGTCTCTCTCTCCTCCCCAGCCCTCCCTCCATCTTGGGGGGACCCCTAAGAGTTTTGTGCCTGGCAGATCTTCCGACATGACCCTTCCCCTCACAACCATTTCAAGAACTTGACAAAATGGACGTAAGAAGATTGGGCAAAGGGAAGAGAACCAAAGTCAGAAGAAGGACGTCCCAACCTCCATCTAAATGTGCCACTGCTTCATGAAGATTAACGCCTGTGCCAGAAAACTCCATCAGCAATGCACATGAACTGTATATAGTGTTTCTTTGTACAGTTATCTTAATCAAGATGTCCCCATATATCCCCCTTAGCCCTTATGTAATGCAACCTTCCCAGTATCACCCACTGAACCCTCTTTTGACTGTAGGGTGTTTCCAAACCCTTCGTCCACCTCTCACCTATTGTCTTAGCCTTCAGCTGTCCTATCCCAGTGATTAACCTCTATCACCATGGTGCCATACCCACAGTCCATTGATTATCATAAATCTCTTGCTCAACGGGGGGGGGGGGGAGACCAACCAACCAACCAAGGTCCCCAAAATCCCAGGTCCACCAATAATCCAGCCTGCAATAATCAAGTGTATATTATTTGTTGGTTGTTTGTATCCCCATTTACATGATAAACTGTATAAATGTCTGTTGCAAATGTATATCACAGTTATGATACAGGTCCATGTCATTTTTCCTGCATGGTATGCTGCTTGCATCCTGTGTCATTTTATTGCAATAAAATTATTTTTCTGGAGGAACATCAAAGTCCATTTTTTTCATTGACTTCCAACTTTTTGGGAGGGTTTGCTTTAGGAAGATTCGGCTTTAACTTTCACTGGAGAAAAACACACTCTGGGGAAACAAAACCTCAATTAGGCAGGTTTCTGTCTCTTTCCTTAAAGGGACAGAAGCATCAGGGGAATCTCTCTCTTTGCAGGGTGATTTCCACACAACATTGCAATGGTTCTCAAACCTTTTAGCACCAGGACCCACTTTTTAGAATGACAGTCTGTCCGGGACCCACCAGAAGTGATGTCATGGAAAGAAGTATTTTGGGGGAAATACGGTAGTAGGCTACTTCAGAATGCCAGGTGCAGGCATCTTGTTGTCTCCTGGGCTCCCTGAAGCACCTGGTGGGCAACTGTGAGACACAGGAAGCTGAACTAGATGGGCCTTTGGCCTGATCCACCTGAGTTCTTCTTATGCTCTTAGTCAGACAGGATATTTTTCCCAGCAGGGCTCTTCTTATGTTAGTTGTCCCTTCTGCTGCTTCTTTAGAAATACTATTTTATCTAGAAATTAAATTAAATAATTCTGTCCTCCTTTTTCTTCCTTATACAATCTTAACCAACCTTATTAGTGTCCCCAAATCTTATTATACAATCCTTAACCAATCTTATTAGTTTCCCCAAAGAAATAATGCACTATTTAATAAGAACACCTCCAACGCAATTCTTACAAAGTTGTTCTAATGGTATAGGATGGATGTAACAATTCACATAATTCATGTTTTCATCCAAAACACTCAATGTTCTCAGTACTATTGAGCTCTTACACAATTCTACATAAATTAACCTTGAATTGTTATCAGTTCTATTGGTCTGATTGAAAACAAACTTATTTTAATCAGTTTATTATTCAATAAACCTTTTGGGGGGGGGGAATTACTGTAATACTCCAAATCCATTTCAATTAAGCAATTGTTGTGAAACATTAAAAGTGATAAATTAACAATTAATTGACATCAATTATTAGTGAGTTATCACAGATCCCTAATTACCTATTTCTTTCCTCATTTGATTGCAATGATGTGGTCATTATACAGCATTATGGAAAACATTTACTGAACGTTGTATGCATTCAATAAAACCCATTCATCAAATAACTTTATCCAACATTTAACCACAATAGTATACATATCAAATACCAATCATAGATACAAATCCTCCAGATAATCTATTAGTTACAATCCACTACCAAGTTTCTTTATTTGTCATCATCAAACAAAAAGCTCTTAATCTTGGACACGATCCTGCCTGAGTCCATAATTATACTTAGCATTTGTATTCACATCTGAGTTCTCAAAGCATTTCACATGTATTATTGTACTCCTTACAATACCCCGTTAGTATTCTTATCCTCACATCCAGATGGGAATATTGAGGCTGAGAGGGAGACCTGTTTACCTGGTTTATTTATGGCAGAGGTGAGATTCAGATCAGGAATTTCCTGATTCTGAGTTCACAGCAAAGCAGGAGAGCAGGATTGGGCTCTCAGTCTCTTAGGACGCAATCCTAACCTGGAGTTAGTGCGGCACAGTTAGGTCAGCAAAGTTTGGCTGGCACAAGGGCCACCATAAAGCACATTTGAACCACTCTGCGAGCGCAATCCTAAACTGGAGTTAAAGATAAAGGTTTCCCATGACTGAATCATCTAGTCGTGACCGACTGTAGGGGGCATGTTCATCTCCGTTGCGCAGTCTCGAACTGCCAATCTTCTGGTCAACAAGCTCAGCTCAGTGTTTAACCTGCAGTGCCACCACCACCAAATTAGGTGGTTGGGCCGGCATAAACTAAGCCAGCAAAGTTTGGCCAGCACAAGGGCCAGCATAAAGCATGTTTGGACCACTCCTGGAGTCAGGGAGGATGTCGCACCTCTATGTGCTGGCTTCTCTGTATCCAAAAGTGGTCCAAACATACTTTACGGTGTCCCATGTGCTAGCCAAACTTTGCTGGCTTATCTTATGCTGTGCCCTGAGACAGGGAGGATGGTACATGTCTGTGTGCTGGCCTCCCTGACTCAAAGAGTGGTCCAAACATACTTTACAGTGTCCCTTGTGCCAGCCAAACTTTGCTAGCCTAACTCCAGGTTAGGATTGTGGTCAGTGGTGTCATTCAAATGATTTAGGAACAGGAACTCACTTTTGATTGGCACTTGTTGGGAACCCGGAACCAGCCACGGAGCCCGTTAGGATCCGGAACGCCCGTTCTGGTCCGTTCCCCCTGAATGACATCACTGCCTTCGCCCCCCTAGGAATCTGGAGTCGCTCCCTTTAACCCTCTGAGTGCCGGCCAACCAAGAAGAAAAGCTTTTTGCAGAGGAATTGGGAAGGGGGAGGAGGGAGAGTAAAGTGGGCGGAGTCAGCCCTAATTTTAACTAGTGGAACTGAGTTCCCCCGCGTTCCCCCTGCATAACATCACTGATTGTGATCTTAATCACTCTGCTACGCCGAAATCATTTTAAAGTCCCACTAATTTTAAAAGGAAGGGACGTGGTGGCGCAGTGGGTTAAACTGCTGCTGCTGGGCTTTCCTACCGGAAGGTTGGGAGTTCAAGACTGCACGATGGAGTGAGCTCCCGTTGCTTGTCCCAGCTCCTGCCAACCTACCAGTTCAAAAGCACCTAAATGCAAGTAGATAAATAGGGACCACTTCGGTAGGAAGGTAACAGCATTCTGTGCGCTACAGCATAGTCATGCCGGCCACATGACCACGGAAGCTTGTCCTTGGACAAAACGCCGGCTCTACAGGCTTTGAAATGGAGATGAGCACCGCCCCTACAATCGCACGACTAGACCGTTCAGTCATGGGGAAACCTTTACCTTAATTTTAAAAGGGGAATTAAACATGTCTGCAAATGGCCCCTTGAAATCAACTTGAAAGTGCTTAAAGCTGTTTGGATTATCAATGCCGAACCAAGCATACCACTCATTAAATGAAAGCAAACCCAGCCTCCTGGTCCTTGAATATTTCCCCTTCATCTTGCTCAATTCTCCGTACATTTGACTCAGGCCATCTTTTCATTAAGTCGCTACCTAGAGTCAGAGGGAGACAGATTCATCTCTCACTCCCTCTGGTTCAGAACTCTAACTTTTGCTAGAGGAAAAGGCTTCCCCAATACCAAGAATACACATTAAGTACATAAATATACTGTGCAGTCATCTTAAACTTTTAAGGACCTTGTTGTGATTAACACTTTGAGCTTATACTCTGAGATTAGCTGGTCGCTGATCATGCGGGCCGGGTAGAGATTTTTTTCTGTCATCTGAACTGGCCATGGATGGCAGTTGTTTTTTTTGCCTACTCAAGACAGGAGGGAGGGATGGGTGTTCAGTAAGTTTCATGTTTTACATTTGTGTTCAATAAAGTTAAACCCCAACCACAGTCTGGTGTCTTCCTTGGGGGTGGTGCAAGGGTAATAGACTACTTTTAGAATACCAGATGCAAGAGAGTGGCAGCAAGATACAAGTATCTGGTTGTCTCGTGTGCTCCCTGAGGCATCTGGTGGGCCACTGTGAGGTACAGGAAGCTGGACAAGATGGACCCTTGGCCTGATCCAGTGGTGTGGCAGGAGGTCGCTCCTGTCTTTGTGGAGTTCTCTGAGGTG
>JAJKFI010012977.1:0-17385 GCA_029204185.1 Lerista edwardsae
ATATTTGTGTTGGCAGCGCAATCCTACGTCGAGCAGCAACCCCCCCCCATTGGCGCTAGGGCACCACTGGTCCCATTGCACCTGCACAGCGCCTCCCTTGCGCCAGCCAAAGCCGGCTAGCACAAGCAAGGCACCATGTTGGGACGGGGGAGGGAATAGGCGGTTCTATTTAGAAGAAGCAGAAGATTTAGCCGAGAGGGTTAATGCCTCCGTTTGCCCGAAGATAACACCTGAAGATCTCAAGGTCGTGAGCTCGGGACTGCCGGAAGTCTCTGCGAGCAGCAGACCTTGGAAACTGCGGCTGATTAAAAGCTGAGTTCCAGCTGCCTCGTGGGAGGAGGAGTGTGCTGAAATCAGCTGCATCTCTGGTGGCAGCAGGGAAGCCTCATCAGCCAGCAGACGACAGACGGGTGGCTAAAGAAAGAAGGCTAAATCCAGAAAGAAAGATCTGTAGGAGTGTTGTTCTTGGAAGATAGAACATTCTGTAAATTGTAAAAACCTTCGGGTTTGTGAGAAAGTCTGCCTATGTAAACCGCCTTGAGTTCAATCATTAGAGAAATCTAGTGATATTAAGAAAGGCGGTATATAAATAAATGTATTATTATTATTATTATTATTATTATTATTATTATTATTATTATTATTCTGGGCGGGCTGTGGGCTAGCTCTGCCAGCCCAGGACATGGGCAGGCTTGTGATTCAGCCATAAAGCCAAATCCGAAGCCCGTCCTGGTGGCAGTGCAGCCCCGATTCGGGTTTAGCAGGCGCAGATCCGAGCAGCGCAAACGAACGTGCCCTTGCTGCGGGGAGGCTCCAGCCTCCCTAATACTGCGCTGGATTTGGTGCAAGCCTGTCGGCCTCTCCATTCCAGCGCAGTATCGGATTGCGCTCTCAGGCTTTTCTTTTTAAACCTGCCAGCTTTTCATTTGTGAACTATTAGGCCTGTGTACTAAGGTCACCATCTATTCTGTAGGAGAGGACGAATTTTCTTGTCGCGCTTTCATTGGCTAGCTGCTTGGGATCGTCCCAATATGGTTTCAACATGTGGTTAATCAACGACCCAAGTACGGTAAGAACTCCCAGCTGTGCAAATTACTTCTTAGGGGTTAATGTGTAAGATCTAACTGTCCCCAATTTTCAATGATATTCCGTATTTTTGGGTACATGTATGACACTTTGCCCGATTTGGGGGATGCTTTTTAAATTGCATGAACATATATACCCTAGACCAGTGGTTCCCAGACTGTGGGTCAGGACCCAACCATGGGTCGTGCGGGCCAATTTCAGGTGGGTCATGAAACACCCAGAGCAGCCCCATTGAAAATATGGGAAGATGGGATACTGAAAAGGGTTGTTTTGCTTGTTGTTTTGTTGTGGTTGTTTTGCTTGTGTCAAGGTTGAGAATAGGCTTTTCCCCCCCTTTCTGGTTCACTTTGCTATTGGCCAATGGTTGAGAAACAACCCAACTGATTGATGCATTCTCAGGAAAGCAGCAGGCTCTGGCATCACAGTAACGGCACTGCCGGCCGTGACATCACTTCCAGTGGGTTCCAGTCGACGGTCATTTAAAAAGTGGGTCCCGGTGTAAAGGACCAGCCACGGGGAGGTTGTGAAGTTCTTTTGCACGGCTGTCGCAAAGTGAGCAAACACTATGCCCCAGGGGTGCAAGATTCTAGGAAGTCCATGCACTTACACTTTTGCTAAGTACCCAAACTTCTGATCTTTCCGTGGCCATCCATGAGTACAGCCAAATCTTATGCTAACAGGAAATCTGCTAAAAACACCACCAGCTCCAATTAACCGCTGACTCAAGCCCAATGGAGCAGATAGGCTGAGTTAACCAGCATTCAAGGTAATTCCAATACCCCCAGCCTCACTTAACCCCAAGGCAGTGGCTTGGAAAAAAACTTAGACCAAAAAAGAAACTTCCAGCAGTTCCTACTGCAAAGGCAACGGGCAAAGAGCGGCCTGGATTTAGCCAGTACCCTAAATAACTTTCCCCAAACGTAACGTACTCACACACAAGCAAATAAGCTTGACAAAACTTTATTAAAACCACAACTCAGTTGGTTACATGGCCCTTAAGGCAAACATAATGAGATATAACCAGTGGTGTCATCCTCAAACGACGTTCCGGAACGCTGGGCAGGACTTACTGCCTGATTGGCTGCCTGTCCGTGATGTATTGCTGCCTGCCCGCCCACCGCGCGGGCACCCCTGGCTTCGGAGGGGGTGCCTGGGCAAGCAGCGGAGGGGTGCACCAACTGGAGGGAGCCCGCGCAGCGAGCGGGCAGGCAGCGACACATCATGGAGGGGGCCTTAGAGGGGGCGCCCGCTCGCCGGGGGGGGACACAGGTCGGGGCCCCGGGTGCCAGGGCACGCAGCGGCGGCGCACGCCACCTGGGGGCAGCCCGTGCGGTGGGCAGGCAGGCGGCAGATCCAGACGGACGTGCTGTCAATCACCCGGAAGTCCCGCCCAGCCTTCCTGCTGCCCGCCCAGCGTTCCCGAGTCGTTAGCTGATCCCATCACTGAGCGCATTCCTAACTGGGAGTTAGGCCATCACAGATAGGCCAGCAAAGTTTGGCTGGCACAAGGGCCATCATAAAGCACGTTTGGACCACTCTCAGTGTCAGGGGGGATGGTTGTGTGCTGGCCTCTCTGACTCCACGAGTGGCCTAAACATACCTTACAGTGTCCCTTATGCCAGCCAAACTTTGCCGGCCTAACTGTGCCAGCCTAACTCCAGTTTAGGACTGCGCCCTCAGTTATGTTACCCAGATATATTATATGTTCAAAGTCCCTAACACTGATTTATTGTGTATGTGCTTCTCTCCTAGCTCAGGTATTTTTTTCACAACATATCGACACAGATTGTGACGAAGAGCAGCCAGGGCGCACCGATTCACCCTGCCCTGTTGGCTTTCACTGTTGCTGCCTTCACAATGGGATGCTTATTTGGAACCCTTTTAATTGCCCCCCTGGCGGATACATTTGGCAGGTATTGCTATGGCGACTGCTGAACAATTTATTCAAGAGCTGAACTAGGTTCTACCCAGTGATGTCATGCAGGGGGTACGCGGGGGTACGCGAGTACCGGTTTCTAGGATTACGGTTGGTCCTGCCCATTCGCCCGCCCACTCGTTGTCTCCGCCCCCTGCAACGTTTGAATTTCCTACACGTTTGAGTTGCCTGCACGTTCTCAGAGGCAGGCAGGCAGCGAGTGGAGCCTTGCCTTGCCTTGCCACTGAAAAATGAGCTGCTCTGGGGTTTTGGAACTGTTGGGTCACTTTAACATGATGCCAGGCCTCCTTAACATGTTCTGGGGGTGCTGTGGAATACTGTTGGAACTGTTGGGTCAGCTTAAAATTGTCTGAGGCCTCAAAAAGGGCTTTTTTCATGTCACTTTTTGCCATGACATCACTTCCGGCTTATGACATCACTTCCGGTGGGCGGGTCCCGACATGTGCCACTCAAAAGTGAGTACCTGTTGTTAAATCATTTAGATGACACCACTGGTTCTACCAGTAGTGGTGCGGGGCAGAGAAGTGATGCAGCTCTTGGCAATCTATGCCTCCCCAGGAACATATACTAAAATAAATGTGTAACACCTTCTGCTTACTAACAGCATTCAATTAACTCAGTGGTTCCCACCTTGGGCATCCACTTGGGGGTCGTGACTCCCAGATATGGCATTTGAATAATCTTTTCCCCTTAAGGGGATGGTTGGAATAATTCTTCGAATAATCTTGCTTTGAATAATCTTTTCCCCTTAAGCGGAGACGCATAGTCAACAGTGCCCTTCACTCCTGGGTTCTCCCTGCCATCACCACCACAGACTCCAGGGAGGTAAGATAGGGTTTTTTACAGTGCTTCTTATTTACAGTATCCTGGGTTCTTCAAAGTATTTGGCAGCAGCGGCAGCAAGGAGAACATGGAAGTGAAGGGTGCTGTCACCTATGGGTCCAATGACGGGTCCCAATCCTGTCTTAAAAGGGACAGGAGGTTGAGAAACACCGAGTTAACTGAAGCATCTTTGGCAAAACTGTGAACATGATCGTGTCATGTCACCTGTATCTTTTTCAAGACTTTACTTGGAAGACTATGGGGGTGGGGGGTGGAAGAAGATGTTCTCCAACCATTAGGCGATGATTTCACTTCTACTACCCAGTTTCACTTCTACTACCCAGTTTGAATTCCATTTATTATTCACCTAGTCCAGGGGTGGTGATGCAGTGCTGTGCACTACATGCAAGCAGGAATTTGACCATCCCCTTCCCTCCCAATGTGCCATACTGTACTTGCATGGCATTTAAAGTTTAAAGGGACGCATACCCTTTAAAGCAGTGTTATTCAAACTGTGGGTTGGGACCCACTTGGTGGGTTATGACCAGCGGTGTTATGCTGCCAGAACGCTGGGCGGGACATCCGGGTGATCAACAGCCCGCCCATCGCATTCCGCAGCGTTACACTGTTTGCGTAACGTACGCAAGCGGCGTAATTGGTTACGCAAACGGCGTAACGCTCCGGAACGCAACGGGCGGGTTGTCAATCACCCAGATGTCCCGCCCAGCGTTCCGGCAGCATAACACCGCTGGTCATGACCTGATGCCAGATGGGTCGCAGAAAGCTGGGAGCAGCCATCTTGGAAACTGCAGACCTTTTGTGAAATTTTGTGAAATGTTGTGAATTTTGTGAAATTCCTTTTGTGAATTTCAAGTGAGGTTTTTTTTTTCTTTTTTTAGTTCACTGCTTTTACATTATATTTTGTCCTAATCTTGCTTTCTGTCAGGGATGTTTCATAGTTGTACAATTGCTGCAGTCCAAGAATGCCAATCTGCATTTCAGGAGTGTCATTTTATCATGTTATAATGATAGCAGTTCCTGTTTGATGATGTCACTTTCCTGCCACAACATCACTTCCAGGTTAATGACATCAGCTCCGGTGGGTCACAAGTGCCATTCTAAAAAGTGGGTCCCGCTCTAAAATGTTTGAATATCACTACTTTAAAGTTTAAACCCCATACATGGATGAAGGCCAGTGAGAATGCAAAGAGCTTTTTTCCCCCTTGTTGTTCTTCCAGTGCTGCAAGACAAACCGGCGGGGGGGGGGGGGAGATTCCAGAGGTCATCTGGAACATCTGCCAAGTTCCAGATGACCTCTGCCCACTTTCCAATAGGAGAGGTCAGGCGATTTGGTGGCCACATCCCCTCTTCCCAGTGGTGGAATCTAAAATGGGAGGATCCAGAACACTGGGCGGGACTAGCCTTGAGTGGCAGCCCGTCCATTCGCCGCCTTCCGCCCACCATGCAGGCTGCCCTCCGTGGACGCGCCCCACCGCTGCTTGCCCACGGCACCCGGCGCCCCCCCATCTGTCCCCCCCCCGGCGAACAGGCGCCCCCTCTGAGGCCACAAGCGCTTTGCAGCACTGCAGCCACCACAGAGCCGGGCGAACGGCGGCACGTGGGTGGAGCTAAGCCAGAGTAGCGTTCCACACACAGGTTAGTCCAGCCCAGCATTCCAGATCCTCCCGCTTTAGATTCCACCTCTGCCTCTTCCCTTTAGTTTATTCCAAGGATGTTGGATAGCTGGATAGGCCATGACGTCACAGACTTGAAGCCGTGGATTTACTAAAATGGCTGACTGAATCATTGCCGCGAACGACGAGGTTTGCCGCCGGAAGGGCTCTCTCGCTCGCTCGGCGCGCGTGTGAAAGTTAATTTTATGGGGGGGGTGAGTGTAGAAGTTTAAAAAAATACTCTTAATAGCCTAGAAGTAAAAAAGAATTACTCTCCTATTGACAACTACTTGTATTATGAAGAGATTTTAATGTAATATAATTACGCGGAATTAAACCTTGGAATTGCATATTAACTCATAATATGGTTACCACTGATGTTTCTCCACGATCACACGTTGTTATTTTGGTAAGTTTTTACTTCAGGAGTAAACGATTCAGCCCTAAACATCATGCGAAAACCCATTGGAAATCATTGGAATGAGCAATGTTTTGGACATACTGTCATGGCCGCTAAGGAGTCAATGCATTCCCATACATTCTAAAGGAAGGGCCTAGCCCTGGTTTATTCCTAAAGGGTGTGACCTGCAGTCTTCCTGGTCCCCGCCACTTCTGTTTGATATGACCTGGAGCAGTGGAGTCTGGGAACCCAAGCTGCCCTCTTCCATTTCAAACTGAAGCAACATGTATCAGGCAGGCTGCAGGTCCTGTGTCTGGTAGATAACAGGATGGGAGTGTGCAAATGTTGAATTCAGAATGAGTTCAGGCATTTTGTTCTCTTTCTCCATTAGAACAATTGTAACATCCACGTAATATAACAAGTGACTCATCATGGGCAGGGGCGAGAATTTTTTAGACGTTTGTCACCAGGGCTCACAAAAAGACTCTCCACCAAGAACATCATCTAGCATTCATCTCCAGCTCTATCAATGTGCTGTCGTTGACTATTGGGGAAGGTGTGATCTGTGGTGGAAGGTGGAAGGCTCAGAAGGTGCAAGAGTGCAGCCAGGATCATGACCACACATTGAAAGGGAAACATCTGAAGAAATGGTGCATAGAACAATAATTGTAAAAAAAAACCCAATTGAAAAATGGGGTTTATGAACAGCCTGCCCATGTAAACCGCCTTGAGTCCAGTGAAATCTGGAGAAAGGTGGTATAAAAATACATCAAATAAAATAATAAATAAATAAGGGACAGAGTTCAGTCACAGGGCACACTGTGCATGCAGAAGTGTCTCAGGCGCCACCCCCACAAATGCAAATAGCTAAGCATTTCTTGAGGGGCAAGCCTGCAAAAGTAATTTTCTAGCCATTATGAAATGTGTGGGCAATGCCTACCAGAACCCAAATGAGGCGGCTAAGGGCCCAATCCTATCACACTTTTCTGTGCCATGCCAATGGGTTGTACACTGAATTCTGTGGTAGTGAGGTAGTGAGTGGTCTCCTCAAGATAAGGGAACATTCATTACTTCAGGCCTGCACTGTGACTTTCATTGATCCTGGAAAGTTAGATAGGTTTGGGCTCTGAACATATTTTACAGTGGATGGGGGGGTTGGAGTGTCCGTTCCTTGCGTGATCTTTGACCCTTCCAATAAGTAGCAACACCAGATCAAAATTTCCACAACATACCAGGTTCTTATTGCAACTGCTCTTCCAGCCCATTCATTCTCTGCTCTTTCGATTCATTCATGGCATTCCCCCACCCTTTTCACTCTCTTTTTAGGAAAGGCATCTTGCTGGTTAACGACATTATCACCGTAATCTCTACTATTCTCTTGGCTGGTTCCAAATCAGTACGTGCACATGGTCTCTTCGCCTTGGCACGCTTTGTCAGCGGAATGTGTTCAGGTGAGTCGGGTTGTTGAATTTAGAGCGCAAGCCTAACCTGGATTTAGGCTGGCACACGTTAGGCCAGCAAAGTTTAGCCTGCACAAGGGCCACCGTAAAGCATGTTTGGACCCCCCCTGCTGTGTGCAAATTCTCTTTCCCTGTCTCTGGCATTCCTGAGTTGAGAGACAGCCACTGAAAATGTTGCTATGTATCATGTGCTATGTATCATCCTGATTCAGTCAGGGGCGGACCTAGTCAAAATGGCGCCTGGGGCACCCAATAGAAGTGCGCCCCCATGGGAGCCCAGGTCTACCCATTGGGACCAGCCACGGGTAGACCTGGACTCCCCTCAAGGGAGCCCAGGTCTACCCATTAGAAACAACCGCTGGTAGACCTGGGCTCCCTTTGAGGGAGCCCAGGTCTACTCACGGCTGGTCCCAATGGGTAGTCCTGGGCTCCGGAGCCCAGGTCTACCTGCACAATGTTGCGGGGGCCACTGGCACCCCCCTAGACGGCCCCAAGACGGCGCTCAGGGCTCTTGCCCCCCCTGCCCCGCTAGATCCGCCACTGGATTCAGTGCAGAGATAGAGGTGAGTAGGTCAGTGTGCACCATGTCTCCATACAATCTCATCCAGTAGCCTGTCCTAGCCACTGTATGCAGGGGACAGAATAGTCAGTCAGTATCTGGTAGGACTGCCCAAGGAAAATTCTGGGGTGATGTGCAGATGTGCACCTGTTGGGGGATTCCTTTCTATGCAAATCATCATGATGCTGCAAAACTATGAGCACACTGTGAACTAACCTTAGACTTGCTATCTGATCAGGCATATTCTCCTGTGCCGTTCCACTGTACCTTGGAGAAGTTGCCCCCACAAACCTGAGAGGGAGTCTAAGCATCCTGCCCATGATGTTTGTCAGTGTTGGCGTTCTGATGTCCCAAATCCTTGGTCGTCCAGATTTCCTGGGCAACAAAAAAGGTAAAATGGAGAAAAGCAGCCTTGGTTGTGGCCTCCCAGACAAGTCTCATCTTCAGCGATGTGTCTCCTTCCACAGGTTTGCCATTCTTGCTGAGCTGCACTGCAATAATGGCATTATTTCAACTCGTCCTGCTGCTTCCCTTCCCTGAAAGTCCGAGGTACCTCCTGATTCAGCAGAAGAAT
Organism: Lerista edwardsae; assembly: GCA_029204185.1. Lineage (NCBI taxonomy): Eukaryota > Metazoa > Chordata > Lepidosauria > Squamata > Scincidae > Lerista > Lerista edwardsae. Next base: position 8,511 of record JAJKFI010012977.1, read on the forward strand.
GAAGATGGTGCAAGGCAAGGTACAGGGGTCCTGAAATGCACAGAGACCTGTGTAGTTGTGATAGTTGCAGAGGCTGAGAACTCTTTAGCCCTGTCCATGCCCACTGCATAGAAAATTGTCTGTCTGTGTATACAAACAAACAAACAAACAAACAAACAAACCTTCCTTTCCTCCTTTCCAATTGAAAAATGCACAGGGAGGCTTACAATAAAAGCAAACATAAGGGGACATGGTGGCGCAGCGAGTTAATCCACTGTTGCTGGGCTTTCGACCGCAAGGTTGGGAGTTCAAGATTGCGCGACGGAGTGAGCTCCCATTGCTTGTCCCAGCTCCTGCCAACCGAAATGCAACTGCTTGTCCCAGCAGTTCCTGCCAACCTGAATGCAAGTAGATAAATAGGGACCACTTGGGTGGGAAGGTCACGGCGTTCCCTGCACTACGGCATAGAGTCATGCCGGCCACATGACCACGGAAGCTTGTCCTCAGACAAAACGCCGGCCCTACAGGCTTTGAAACAGAGATGAGCACTGCCCCCTACAGTCGGTCACGACTAGACCATTCGGTTGTGGGGAAACCGAATTTAATATCTTTACCTTTTTAATATCATTTAGAAATTAAAAAGGAATCAACAGCCAATGAAATAGCAGCAATGAAACAGGCAATAAAATAAGAGCAATAAATAGGTACAGGTGAATGCTCCCTTATCCAGACATACAAAATCCAGACAATTCCAAAATCTAGTCATTTTTGTCCAAGAGGTGTTTTTTTTTAACTTTCTGTAGTGTAAAAACTAGAAGGTCTCGCGGTCATTCCCACGTACTATGCTCTGTGGTGTTTGCCATTGTTGAAAAATGTCAAAGAGGCCAGCAGACACCCAAATGGTCAACAGCGAAAAGAGCAAGAGGAAGCATTTCTGATTATATTTGTGCAATTATTCCAAAATCCAAACAAATCTGAAAGCCAGACACTTTCCCATCCCAAGCAGTCTGGATAAGGGATACTCAACCTGTAAAACATTCCTTGCTAAACACCAGGGTTAGTGGCAACAGATTGGAAACTATAGACAGCAATGAGGCGGCCCCCTTACCACCCCCCTCAAAAGCTAGTTGTATAGAAATGTTTTAAGCAGCGATGGGATTCACAAATTGACAAGGGGAACGCTGGGCGGGACTTAGGCGGGACTTCCACTTGAGTGGTAGCCCTTCCGCAGCGTTCCGCAGCTGTCCTGGCCTTGGGGGGGCTCCCGCTCACTGCGGGGGACCGCAGAGGACAGGTAAGGGTCGCGCCGGGTGCCTGGGCAAGCAGCGGTGCGGCGCGCTAACTGTGGGAAGCCCCCCCCCCCCGAGTACCTACAGGAACTTTTCTTCCCACATGAGGTGGCCTTCTGTTCCCACCTCTGGCCAGCCCATGCACACTCCTCCAATGGAGGGCGGATGCACACCTTCCATTCCCCCTCATCTTTTCTTACAAAGATTGCTGCTTGCAGCTAAGTCTGTGCCCCTTCTGTTTGAAACGAACAGGTGCAGGTGCTGTTTATGAACAGAAAAGGAGCAGAGCATGCACCGATGTTCATAAATGCAGGGGTTTAGGTGTTGCCGAAAATCGGCCCAAAATGGTTTTCATCGCGGGAAAAGCATTTAAAAAGGCAAAGAACCAAACGAGAGAGTATGAGGATCATCTTTATTACACCTGCACAGGCGGGCCAATCTCCCTGCCCCACTCGGAAAGCAGAAAAAAAAAGGAAGAGCATACAATTCCAAATCATTTTTATATCCCTCCCCCCCCCCACCACCAATGCTTGGTGGAAAATTACTACACAGGGGCTGGGTAATGAGAAGCTCTGTGTCAATTGGGCCTTGAGAATATGCTGTGACCATTTTGATAAGGGAGGAAGCTCTGCTGGCTTGAACCAGTTCCCTATCTATTGTGAGGGCTAGCGGCTCTGGATTGGATTAGAGGCGGGGGCAAGTGAGTGAAAACAGTGAGAGCAAAGAGAGAAATGTAGTCACAGCTTTAGACAAGTGACAAGTGACTAGACACAGCAGCTTTAGACAAGTGACTAAGCAAAAGACTTAAGATGGCTGCACTTTGGTTCGATGGCAACATAGGGATCCCAAACGTTTTTCTTGCCTAAACTGGCGCTTCATAAGCACCCCTCTCCCCACCCTACTTTCTCCTTCTGCACCGCCATGTTGTTCCTATGAGTACATGTTTGAAGAGGAGCATCTGGTTCTGGCAGCTGTCAAAGAGAAATGCTGTGGAGAATCTTGACTGCCACCAATGTGTTTACCTCAGAATTCTAGGTGCAGGGGAGTTGCAACAGGATGCAGGCATCTTGTTGTCTTGTGTGCTCCCTGAGGCATCTGGTGGGCCACTATGAGATATTGGAAGCTGGACTAGATGGGGATAGGAGCACTACAGTGTGAGCTTCTTTACTTTTGGAAGTCAGGAGTCAACCAAGCAGCAAGTAATGCATTGCAGCTGTTGAGGCTTTTCAGCTGGGTTACTTTCAGCTCCAAAGGTGCTCAGGCTGTTGGCTAAGCCAGATGCTAGTAGACCTCTGACAAACCCCATGAGAGGAGCAGGAACCTGCCCTCTCTTCCCTGACTGATTGAGGCTCTTTGTAGGGTGGGTCAGGGCCTAGCCTAACTTGCTTCTGGGCCTGCCTGACTTTTGCAGGCTGGGGTAATGTTCTGCTGGGGTAATGTTTAGCTCCCTAGGGCCTGGACAGCCTTCTTTGGGGTCTCTCTTTTAGCAGCTTCCCTCCCCCTACATGCACTTCCTCAGCTTCAGGGGGGGGGGGGGAGAAAGCAGTGTGGCTGGCTGTGTGAAGTTGAGAGACTCTTTCAGAATCATGTTTATTTATTTGTAATTTTCTTTATTTGTAGTTTGAGAAATGAAAAAGTTATTTACATTATAATTATGTCTCTCTTTTACTCAAATGTATATTTATATTTTATTCAAATAGTTTAAGGTATGCAGAAATAATTTGTAACTGCATAATTACAATAATTCTCACAATACCAGAACCAGGGGGCATCCACTGAAACTGAATGTTGGGAGAGTTAAAACAGATAAAAGGAAATACGTTTTTACCCAGCGGGTAATTAAGCTATGGAACTCCTTGCCACAGGACGTGATGATGGCACCTAGCCTAGATGCCTTTAAAAGGGGACTGGATGGATTTCTGGATTTCTGGAGGAAAAGTCCATCGTGGGCTATAGGCCATGATGGGTTGGACAACCTCCTTACATTAACAGTAGGCTACTTCAGAATGCCATGTGCAAGGGAGTGGCAATAGGATGCAAGCAGCTTGTTGTCTCATGCGCTCCCTGAAGCACCTGATGGGCCACTGTGAGATACAGGAAGCTGGACTAGATGGACCTTTGGTCTGATCCAGTGGGGCTCTTCTTATGTTCTTATGTTCTTAATTTTATATCATTTCTGGCAACCATGGGAGGGGAAACTAACATTATGGTGGAGTGGCACCTTCAAGATAGATAGAGGCAGTGGTAGGATTCAGGGGGTTCACCCAGGTTCTATAGATGGTTGTTAAATGGCCGGGCCCCGCCCACTCGCTTACCTTGGCTAGCTTCGGGGGTTTTTTGGCTTCGGCTATGACATCATAGAACCGGTTGTTAATTCATTTGAATTGCACCACTGGATAGAGGGAGGTTCTTTTCCCTCCCTCGCAACCCCAGAACCAGGGGACATCCACTAAAATTGAGTGTTGGGAGAGTGAGAACAGACAAAAGGAAATACTTTTTAACCCAGTGGGTACTTAATCTGTGGAACTCCTTGCCACAGGAGGTGGTGATGGCATCTGGCCTAGGTGCCTTTAAAAAGGGATTGGACAGATTTCTGGAGGAAAAGGCCACTGCAGGCTACAGGCAATGATGGGTAGTGCAACCTCCTTACGTTAGAAGTAGGCTACTTCAGAGTGCCAGGTGCAGGGGAATGGCAACAGGTCTTGGGTGCTCCCTGAGACGTCTGGTGGGCCACTGTGAGATACAGGAAGCTGGAATTGATTTGCCTGATCCAGCAGGGCTATTCTTATGTCCTTGTGCTTTGTTATCTGCACCTCTATCCTCATTATCCACTTTGCTGTTAGTGGCTGCATCTTCCAGAGGCTGCAGAGACCTTCAGAACGGCACCTGCAACCAGTGCGGGCCCCTTTATTAAAATGGCTGGCGGAAGCATCCGCCAACTGTGTTTAAGGAGTCCATGCTGGTCACAGGTGCCATTGTGGAGATCCCTGCAGCCTCTGGAAGCTCTGGAGATTTTTTTGGGCGCTTCCTTCTGCACTCTGCTGACTTTCTGAGGGTCTCTGCTGGATTCTTCTGATGGCAGGTAGGTGCTCCTTGTACCTAACCCATAGGGTCAACGGTTTGTTACCTGCAAATCTGCTATCTGCGAGGATTTCCAGGAACCTAGCCCTAGCGAATAATGAGGACTGACTGTATGTGTACCGCGCAGTGGTGTCATCTAAATGATTTAACAACAGGTACTCACTTTTGATTGGCACATGTCGGGACCCACCCACCGGAAGTGACATCATAAGCCGGAAGTGAAGTCGTGGCAAGAAGAGACATGAAAAAAGCCCTTTTTGAGGCCTCAGACAATTTTAAACTGACCCAACAGTTGCAACAGTATTCCACAGCACCCCCAGAACACGTTAAGGAGGCCTGGCATCATGTTAAAGTGACCCAACAGTTCCAAAACCCCAGAGCAGCTCAATTTTCAGTGGCAAGGCAAGGCAAGTCTCCACTTGCTGCCTGCCTGCCTACCTGGCTCTGAGAACGTGCAGGCAACTCAAACGTGCAGGAAATTCAAACGTTGCAGTGGGCGGAGTCAACAAGTGGGCGGGTGAATGGGCGGGGCCAACCGTAATCCTAGAAACTGGTACTCGCGTACCCCCGCGTACCCCCCTGCATGACATCACTGGTACCGCGCCTCTTCCAGGCAACTGAGGTTGGCTTTGGCTGGGGCTCTCCAAATCCTGGATCTGACTCCTTCAACCCCTTCCTTCCTTCCTTCCTTGCCTCCCGTCTAGCCTTGCAGAAGCTGAGAGCTCGGCTTGATGTGGAGGAGGAGATCATAGAGCTGTGTCAGGAGGATCGCTATGAGAAGAAAGAAAAGCATATGACCACATTTAAGCTGCTGTGCTCCCCGCGCCATCGGTGGCAGCTTAACTGCGTGGTCACCTTGTTAATGGTCCAGCAGTTCTCTGGCATCAATGCGGTAAGATGAAATCGCACATGCTGTTTTGGAAGGCTGAGCTAGTGAAAATGTGTGCGGATACAGAAATTGAGGGTCTTTTCAGGTTTAGAGGTGTTCATGCCGTCTTGGGTCATCCATAAGTCACTGTGTGTCTGTTTCCAGGGATGGTCCATCTTTATACAAGGGGGGGGGGAATGCATCTGGCCCAAAGAGGTTAGATTGACTGGAGTCGGCATGACATCATTTTCTTGAAGCTTCCGGGGCACACAAATATGGCTGACTCAGGTCTTTCCCGCCAATGAGGATTGCCGCGAATTCACGAATAAAAATCTTCCTGCACGTGTGTAAAAGTTAATATCAACTTTTTAAATCATGCCTGCGTGTTCTGCATACGGGTGTGCGAATCGCTTTACGAAAAATGGGATTTAATTTCCACGGAAAGATTCATGTATTCACATTGCATCGGTATGTAATATTTCCCCCCTCCTTTTTCCCCCCTTCCCGTTTACACGTTTTTTCCTGCCTTCCATTTTCTACTGTAATATTTTCGAAATTCTGAACATTAACAGAATTTGTTTTATGGGGGGGGGTGAGTGTAGAAGTTTAAAAAAATACTCTTAATAGTCTAGAAGTAAAAAAGAATTACTCTCATATTGACAACTACTTGTGTCATGAAGAGATTTTAATGTAATTTTCCTATATATTTATCTGATTTTTGCCCACCCTCCCCTTTTTTTCTTTCCTTCCCGTTCACACGTTATTTCTGCTTGTGTAGATTTCAAAAAATAAGTCTGTCAAAACAGTGCAATCCGAGTTTAAATAGACAGCAAGTGGCATTTCGTCCGGTGTGTTCAGTAATATAATTACGCAGAATTAAACCTTGGAATTGCATATTAACTCATAATAAGGTTACCAATGATGTTTCTACACTATCACACGTTATTTTCGTAAGTTTTTATTTCAGGAGTAAATTATTAAGTGCTAAACAGTACCAGAAAAGCAATCTGAAATGCTTGGAATAAAGATTGTTTGGGGCACACAAACATGGCCGCTAAGCCCGCCCCCTGGCTTCACTCGATTCCTATCAATTCAACAGGGATGCCAACTCCAGTCAATCAAACCTTCTTGATCTAGCCAAATCCTGATGTTGGAGAGAGCTCTCCATTGCTCTCAGTCAGACTATAGGGGGAGGTTGGCATTACCTAGTAGTATGGGCTTTTCAGATGGTATGAGTTCATTAGGGGTAATCTACTAGGAGAACAAGCCTATGCATGTCTCCTTAGAAGTAAGTCCTATTGTAGTCAATGGAGATTGCTACCAAGTAAGTATGGATAGGATTGCAGGGTCGGGCTGATTTGCATGGACACAGCCAAACCCCTTCCTTCTGTAGTGAATCATGACCTGCTCTCACCAGTTTTAACAACTTGCTGTTCAGCGGAGTTCCCTTTCATCGGGGCTGCATGGAGGCTTTATCAGCACTGGAAGGTTGGATAGGTTTGGGCCCTTTATCTTCCAGGAAGTGGAAACAGCAGTGTCATCCGGCAACAAGCTACCGGAACGCTAGGCGGGTCTTACCGCCTGATTGGCTGCCCGTCCGTGATGTGTCGCCGCCTGCCCGCCCACCGCGCGGGCACCCCTGGCTTCGGAGGGGGTGCCCGCTTGCCTGGGGGGCACACCGGGTGCCTGGGCAAGCAGCGGAGGAGTGCACCAACCGGAGGGAGCCCGCATGGCGGGCGGGCAGGCAGCGACACGTCACGGACAGCCTGTCAATCAAGCGGTAAGTCCCGCCTAGTGTTCCGGCAGCTCGTTGCTGGATGACACTACTGAGTGGAAACCCTTCTAGATTAAAGGAAGCTGACCTTTCCCCCAGACCAGTGGGTGTCCACTAGCTTGTTCTGTGAAATTGACTTTTGGCTGCTGTGATTTGATTTCAGGCATACTATTATACAGAGAAAGTCCTTGCAACAATGAATATAGATGAGAAGAATGTCCGGTACCTCACTGCGCTCCTAACATTTCTGCTCCTCTTCGCACATGGAGTATCAGTAAGTTTCTCCCATTCCTCTGTCTCTCTTTCCCTTTAAGGGCGCAATCCTAACCTGGAGTTTTGCTGGCACAGTTAGACTAGCAAAATTTGACTGGCACAGAGGACACTGTAAAGCACTTTGGACCACTCTCAGAGTCAGGGAGGATGACGCACGTCTGTGTGCTGGCCTCTCTGACTCCGAGAGTGGTTCAAACATACTTCATGGTGTCCCTTGTGCCAGACAAATTTTGCTGGCCTAACTGTGCTGGCCTAACTCCAGGTTAGGATTGTGCTCTAAACCGCTACACTCGATCTTGGATGAAGGGATATAAGGGGACCTCATCAAATTTGCAAATGACACAAAACTGGGAGGAGTAGCAAGCACAATAGAAGACAATAGAAACCTTCAGGAAGACCTTGAGAAAATGCAGCCTTGGGCTGAAATGCAAGGTTCTACACTTAGGCAAAAATAACCAAAGACACCAGTATAGAATGGGAGAAACTTGGCTTGGCAGCACATGTGATAGAGATCTTGGAGTTGAGATGAACATGAGTCAGCTGTGTGATACAGCTGCAAAGAAGGCTAATGCAATTTTCGCCTGCATTAACAGAACTATAGCTATAACCATAGGGGCCCAGTTGGGCAGCCTGGGGAAAGCGACGGATACTGGTGAATCCAAAGGCAGTCAGTTTGTATGTTTGGGGCCTGGTCCTAACTTGTCTGCTATCTACCTCTGGAGTTCAGGGCAATATATGTGACTTCCCTCCCCATTACATTCCACTTCCGTATGTGCCAGAACCCTGTGAGAGAAGGTTCTTGACAGCGGAGAGGCAGCAGTTGAGCCAATGTTAAGCCATGAGCGTCATGGCCAAGCCGTGATCTGAGCCCAGCTGGGACACTTTGACCACCGTCCCCTGCTGGCTCGTGATGGCTCTCTCTCCCTTCCTGCCTTTGTATGGTCTAGGTTTATTACGTTGACTCTTGGGGGCGGAGGCCTCTGCTTCTCATTGGGTCTGGCGTCTGCATCATCTCCTGTGTTCTGCTAACCATGAGCCTGGAACTTCAGGTCTGTAGCACAAAATCTGAAGCATGAGAGCAATGTTGTTTGTTTTAAAGATGTCCAGGGCAGCCCTGTCTCTGAGTTGGTGCCGAGCCACATTTATCTCTACCTAGATTCCAATCTAGCAGTAGATTCCACATCCATCTCATGGTAGTGTGACCACCATGGGAATGTGTCAAAAGTGGGTAGAATTATATATCTGCACCCGGGAGAGTGCAGTGTGGGGGGCAGTGGAATGGCAGCGTCCGTGTGCCAGCCAAGTGGCTGAGTGACACCACAGCAGTGCCAAGGTTGTTTGTGACTGCACATGTGTGAAAGGTTTCTTTCTGTGTGTATGTATCTGTGAAGTGGTTCTTTTTTGTGTACATGTGTATGTGAGGTGCTTCTTTGTGTGTGAGTGTTTGTGTGTGAGGCGCTTCTTTGCAAGCAGGCCCGTTAGTGAGGCGCTTCTTTATGTGTGTGCATCTGTGAGGTGCTGCTATTTTGTCTGTGAGGTACTTTGTATGTGAGTGTGTGCATGTGAGGGTGTCTCTCTCTCTCTCTCTCTCTCTCTCTCTCTCTCTCTCTC